>JAZGTK010014319.1:0-13798 GCA_036877625.1 Ambastaia sidthimunki
TCTGTCCCTGCAGGTCTATAACGGTTCCCTATGCCTATCAGTGTTGTGCGTTTGTAGCTTGTGACAGTGTGATCAACTCTGCTGAGGATGATGAGAGAAGAAGCACATACGGTATGACTCTACATGCTAATCCTGACCGGGTGCAATACAGCAGCGTGGCATGCGACGCAGTGGCATGCGATAAATGTTGATTGCCTGTCCCAACGGAAGTGATGAGTTTTGTTGGTTGTGTGTTTTTTTCCTGCCATTATGTCTATGGAATTTCTCTATTAAAGATGAAAATCCGGTGTGTGTGTGTGTGTGTGTGTTTGTGTGTGTGTGTTTGTGTGTGTGTGTTTGTGTGTGTGTGTGTTTGTGTGTGTTTGTGTGTGTGTGTGTGTTTGTGTGTGTGTGTTTGTGTGTGTGGTGTAATGTTTCACATTGTTGACGTTGTGTATTTATGTCAGGTGGTGAGGAGGAGATGGAAAGGGGTCCTCTGGTCATGCACTGCTCACCCTCGCCGGGTAAACACAGTCTCATTTATTCATTTTGCTTCAGAGAATTGTGGGTAATGTAATGTTATGATGGATTAGATGAGGAAGTACTGCTACATAACATGTATTATGTAAGTTGTCTGAGATATATTTTTTGCTACTGTACAACTTTCTTTTTTTCCAAGTTGTTCTACTTACAGCAGCATGAAATATTGCATTAGCCTCTTTCTGTGTGTTTTATTCTTTCAGGGGCATTTAAACCCTGTGAACACTTGCTGGGTAGCTGGATGATCAGATTGACCGTGTGGTTCATCTGCCTGGTGGCTCTGCTCTTCAACTGTCTGGTTCTTGTGGCCACCTTCTCCTCCCGCACCTCCCGTCTCTCCCCGGCCCGCCTCCTGGTGGCTCTCCTGGCCTCCGCCAACCTGCTCACGGGGGTCTACGTGGCCGCACTGACGCTTCTGGACGCTGCCACCTGGGGCTCATTTGCGGAGTACGGCGTGTGGTGGGAATCGGGTGCTGGATGTCAGGTGGTGGGCTTCCTGGCTGTGTTCTCCTCGGAGTGGGCCGTGCTGCTGTTGGCGTTAGCTGCGGTGGAACGTTGCTTGGCCGTGAGGACTCTGATGGGAAAGGCGGGAGCTTTGAGGCCCAGCGGGGGACAGAGAAAAGGACGACAGAGGATTGGTATCACCGCGCTCCTGCTGGGATTGGTGGCTGTCGCGGCAGCCTGCCTCAGTCTGTATAATGGATCCGCTATGGGTTCTCCCCTCTGCCTGCCCTTTTCTGGAGGTCCTGGACCAGGCTTGGGGTTCACAGTAGCACTGGTGCTGATGAATACGTTGGCCTACCTGCTGAGCGCCATGGTCTACACGCAGCTGTACTGCAGGCTGGGTCGGGCCCAGCTGGCTGACCCTGAACAGGCTGGTTCTGTGCGACATATAGCCTGGCTTATTTTCACCAATTGTATCTTTTTCTGCCCAGTGGCAGCTTTCTCTTTTGCTCCCCTGCTGGCCGGGACCAGTAATACAGTGGGTGGACCAGAGATGGCCAAATCAGTGACGCTCATATTCTTTCCTCTTTCTGCCTGTCTGAACCCCGTGCTGTACGTCTGCTTCAGTCCCTCCTTCCGATATGACTGGCTTCGTCTTCGAGGGCAGGGGAGGGGCAGCGGTTGTAGTGGGCGGGTTAGTAAAGTGTTTACTAAAGGGACGGTAGGAGGGGGCTCTGCGACATCTGACGACTGCGAGGGGTCGTCCAACGAGATCGGTTATGACTGCGGAATGTACACAAAGCTCCACGGCGACAGCAGGGGAGTGTGCGAACATTGTGACTCCGCCCTCCACATGCGGACATCTTCGTCCTCTACTTCCTCCTCTTCCTCAGCCTGTAGACATTTAGTGAAGTCGCACAGCTGCCCCGCGCTGATGTCAAACGCGCCCCAGTGCCTGAGCTCTGAGGGCTACTGGCCCGACACCGGGACGCTTTCCGTCCAATCCGAATACGGGGATGAGGGCGATTCGTTTATATCGGACAGTTCGGAACAGGTGCAGGCGTGCGGGCGAGCCTGTTTTTGTCAGAGCCGTGGCCTCCCTTTGGTACACTATTCTTTCAACATCCCCGCGTGACAGACTGAGCTCGCTCCCTCACTCCCTCACAGGGTCCTCCAGGTTGGAGGCACAGAGAACAGGGAAGTGCCACAGAGCCATGGAGACACAGACAGACCAGAAGCACTTTCTCTCGTTTCACACTTGTATTTATATGTGAGTGTGAGTCAAGATTGAATCCTTTATCCATGAAAAGGGAATCTGACAGTACAGAAGGACTTTTCAAGCCAAATGTTGTCAGCAAACAACAACTCTTGTTTTCTGTTTCCTGTCCCCCTCAGCCAAATTCCGTTGCTTTGGCAACCAGGGCTGCCTGACAGCTGATCTTATCTCCCAGTACCTGCTTTTTCATTTGGTAGAAAACATAAAACTTGTTTTATTGTTCTGGGGGAATTTTTAGAAAAGAATCTTTCATCTTTATTTATTAACATCTGTCCTTTTGATTTGAAGCAGGGATATATGTGCCGTTTTACAGGTGAAAAATGTTTGTTAGACTTTGTTATAAGGATTGTTGATTATCTTTCTGTCTTGTTGCTTGTCATGTTCCTCATAAAGTCAGACTGAAAAGGATCCCATTTGATGTAGCAATGTTCCTTATACAGAGTTCCGGTATGCAAATGAGAATGTAATCTAGAACCATAGACCACATCTATGTACACAATGTCTTAAGTTCTTGTTTTGTCAGTAAGTTAATGGAGGCCGTCGGATTTCATTCCTTTTATGTTTATGTTGAAAGTGCATTCATTCATATGATCAGCTGTATTTTACATTTAATAGGGAAGAACATTCATTCATCGTGATCCTCCTCTGTCCATGTATGTTCAGGAAATGATTTGATAAAATGTTTGTTTGCCTTTGATAAATGTCAACACCTTTCTATGGTCTTGTGTGGTTTGCACAGCGGATACCAATAATGCCGGTCGAAAACGCTCTGACACCATCTGACGAGTTAAAAGAAACTGTTCAGGCTATATAACTGACAGAATTCCAAATGTGTGTGTGTGTGTGTGTTAGAGATGTCTGTATGTTGTAAATTATTTTTATAAGACTAATCAAAAATGGGATGTATTGTCTAACCATGGAAGCTACCTCCTCAACTTTAGTGGCTGTCAGTAGTAAGTAGAACGTGTGGTTGCATTTTCCTGTTTATTTGTTGGTATGATTGCTTGGGCTGTAAATACATTTAGTTGTAAGTTCTCACTGAATGAGTCACGCATTTGTTTATACCGGGAGAAATGACATGCTGTATACAGATATTTTTTGTAAACCAAATAAACTGATTCACTTTAAAGAGAGTGGTTGTACTTTTTTTCTGTTTTGTTTGTTTTTGACTGTGTGTTATATTATGGATGGAGTTAAGCCGTTTTTTGTTGATGACTTGCATGTGTTGTATTAGTAGTAGTGTATACCATGTGCTTTTTATTCTAAAAGAACTAAAACTCTATCTTCTAACAGTCTGTTCATTAAGATTGCATTATTCTTGATAGATTGTAAAGGTTTTAAACTTGAGATTATTCTGGCTGCCATCCTAAATAAGTTCATCTTTTTTCACTATCTTCAGCTCCTATTTTGTACCTCTGTAGTGATATTAGACAACAGTAGATATTCTCAGTGTTAAAGATATTAAAACATTAGGAGTGGAACCATTAGCCAATTAAACAGAAGGGGTTTGAAATGAAATCATCAGAACCATAGAGGAACTCTTAATAAGGGCCAGCCAGCAGTTTCTTGATGCTTAATTGAAGGGGGGTTTTGTGGAACTTAGACCCCCTGAAGCTCATGTCTGCGTTGTGAAAGTATTGCAAGCAGGAATCTTTCTCAGAAGGTCTCTTTAGCAAAAGCACTTTTTGCAATGTCTCATTACAGTCATGATGGTTAATGGTTAACAAACTGCAGTTCCTCTTAATATGTACATTTTGTACAAGATCATTGGTTGTACAAATCAGTGCTCTCTAAACCATCATGAAGGAACATTTATGGTACGTGGAGAATATGTGTATATAAAGTAAATCGATGATTCTGCAGGCTAATCCCAATACAGTGAGACTTATATGGTTATAGTTTCCTGTTTGAGGAGATCTGTGGTGTTTATGGTGTTGAATGGATAGCTTTGATTAGTCAGGAGTCAGAGTGACCTGCCAGGATTTGTTATTACTTTAACGCTCTTGGTGATGGACCAAAACCATCCAGGCTGAGAAAAGACTCATTACTAAGAGTAATACCACCATCAGTAGGAAATATACGGCTTTTGACAGGCCTTTTAACATGTAATTAGTGATTCTGACAAGAAGGTTTCATGCAGTCTGAGGGTCTCAGCAGATGGTCGTGGGTTCCAGAAGCCTCTAGATGGCAGTGATGTTCAGCAGGTACATGAAGCGATATGTCCTCATCTCAAAGCTCCTCAGCTCTACGATAAACGCGGATTTTTCCATATCCTCCAGTAACCTTCAACCTCTGTGTAAGTACACATTGCATATGAACCTGCTTAGCTGCCACATCCGCCATGATGTAAGTTAGGAGTGAACTTAGTGCGTTACTAAGCACAAAATGCCAATACATCTGCGAATGCACCACAAACTGGGTTCAGGACAAACACCTGTGAATGCGGTCCAGATTTACGAGTTTTGTGAATTGTGTATTTCCGTCGGTCTCCTGTGTTTATTTGGCTCTTCTCAATATCTGGTACTGATGAAACAAACCATCTGCTTTATGAAGATATAGACATTTCATGAAGTGTTTAGTCTCCAGAAAGGTTGCTATGGTGATGCTATGGACTGAAAAGACTGATATAGCTTTCCCGGTACTTTTAAATCTATTTTCAGTGTATATCTTTAACAGTTATTTACTTAGTAATCTTGGGGTTTAACCTATTTGCACACACACACAGAGCAACATTGAACAGCACATGGTTGTCCCAATTCTCATCAAAGTCTTGTAGGAGAATTTGCGGGATATTTTAATAGAGGAATTTCAAATGGTTTAAATGTATTTTGCAGATATCTGACTCGCCATGCATACTGGAAACTATTAACAAAAGTTTAAATTAGACTTCTTTCACCATGTGCAAAATTTTACAAGATCTCATTAAACAGAATCATTAGCACATAAAAGTCCTTCAAAGCACAATTGTAATGGAGCAGCCCGGTCATAAATCTTTCTCAGTGCAGATTCTGGACAAAGGACAAACCGGAGGGAGGGGACGCTGGATTAGAATCACAAAAATGAGAAAATAAACTTATTGGCATTGTTGACTTCCTCTGGCACAGAATGAATAAGCAGAGGTATCACTGGAACTGTCCATCTGGAGCTGAAAAAGACAAAGTTGGCTGAGTTTGCTAAGACACTTTTTGGAAACTTCAGCTGTTAAAAATAAACCCCCCTCAGTCTGTCAGCTGTGGCACACGGAGGAAAATCTCACACGTCAAATATAGCTCCACCTTACCTTTCTCCCACCTTTAACCCACTAACACTGCAGTAATATAACACATTTCATATTAAAAAATGTATATAATAATAATAATATCTTTAGCATCTTAGTCTTATAGATAAAAAAATGCTTTTCTGAATAAAAGTTCTTCGTAAATTTATCTTTCTATACTTGGTAAATAAATTCTAGATTTAAAAGTTGTTTTTTATAATCTATTTGGTGATCACACTGCAGTACATATTGTTTAAACCTTTTGTTAAATAAAGAGTCAAAAACGTCGCCTGGTTTCTAATCCATTACGCAAACAGAGTCTTTTGGATGGTGACTGTCTTTGGCAGTAGGACAGATTTAAGATAATTAAGAACAGAACTGAGTAATTTTTGGCTCTCACCAAACACCTCAATATATTACCACACCAGAACTTATTCATTTATATATTTTAATGAGTCTGTATATTTGATGAAGTCTGGCTTTATGATTGTGTGTCTATTAGATTACAATTTATTTCCATAGTCCACATTAGACATTGTACTTATTATAAGTAACTTTGCAACTACATGTCGACTTACTCTCATTAAAGGAGACTGTTAGGTTAAGGTTAGGGTTATGGTTAGCAGAAGTTGACATACTTGCAATATCATTTAAAGTCAGTAGAATGGCTTATGGGGGACGATCAAAATAAAGTGTTAGCAGATACTAAGCAGATGGTCTACTAATGCTTTTCATACCCTACTCAGGGAATGTTCTCAGAACATTGGCTGAAGTTCCCTAAAAGTTATCAAAACACTTCTTTGCACTAATGTTAGCATCTTAAAATCAAAAATGTTATTGTTAAGTTGATAGTGGAAAGCTTTAAAAATGTTACATTAAAATAAGTTTGAAAAATTTTCTTATAACCAAGCCATAATGTTAACATAAAGTCTAAAAAACATTCCTTTGAACGTTCCTAGAACTTTCAAAATTACTTTTTTAACATTTTTGCTACGTTTTTGGAAACGTTATGGAAACGTTCTTACAACCTAAAATTGTTATCTGGGTAATACTCTAATGACTGATAGCTGACAATTAGTATTACTAATGTAATAAAGTTACCACTGATTAATGCAGTTTAATTTGTTTAAAATCTGGAATGAATACAGATCAAATGTAAAAGGCAAGTGAGTCCCTTTATTTTGAATGCCACTGGTATCACAATCATTCAACACAGTATAATCCACTCAAGAGCCTGTTAAACTCAAGAGCACAGTTCATTTTCCCTATGGCCATGTCTGTGATATCTCTGACAACACACTCTGCTCATATCAGTAGACATCAATTTATAAAGAGAGATTAGCATTCGCTAACATTACAAGGTAATTCACAGTAGCACACATGCCTTCTTTATTATTCGTAGAGAAAGCAAACATCCAATCACAGAGTTGCCCGTTTCCATCTCCCCCAGCCTTCTTTTCTCAGCTGCTGAAGGTGATCACTCCCTCACTGGGAAATGGTTTTAGCTTAGCCACATCCTGCTTATGCAAGCTTATCTCTCCCTGTCAACATCTCATGCGGATGCAGTGTGGTGAGACACATTTTTAAGCCCCTGTGTTGATTAGCAGAGCTTACTTAAGAGTTAAAGGTGCAGTGCTTTACTTTGACTGTCTGTATACTGAATATATTTGGTGGTTTATATCATGTGATGCTGTTGGGAATAGTATCTGTAGATATGGACAGAGATGTGGTCACAGTTCACATACATGAAACATGAAAATGCTATGGTGTATAATATTAACAAACTTTTTGTCATGGTTTATAATAGGGGTGCCCAGTCCTGCTCCTGGACAGTCGGTGTCCTGCAGAGTTTAGCTCCAACCCCAATCAAACACAACTGAAACATCTAATCAAGGTCCAATGAGAAACTCCAGGCAGGTGGGTTGAGGCAAGTTGGAGCCAAACTCTGGACACTGGATCTCCAGGAGCAGGATTGGGTGACCCTGGTTTATAAGGTGCAGTTGAAAGTCACAGCAAATGATCACATGATCTCACATCGACAGCAGGTGGGTTTGTGATGAGTGTCAGATAATCCATTTCTGCCTCTCACTCTGCCATTTACACATATCAGCCATGCCAGCCTACAGGGCGACTGTTCTTCACTTTGACACTTTAGAATTCCTCATGCAGTAGGAGGTTGTTTGGGGGCAGCTGGGCCCTAGTGCCCTTTTATCTCTTTATTTTAACTGCATCTCTCAACAAGTGTTTTACACAGCCACAGATTTAATCTTCCACATCATCTAAAGCACTGAGACGTAAAACACATCTTAACGCAGCCGGACTGAAACATTTATGGCCTTTAACTCTTCTACGCAACTCTTCGAAGACACACAATGTTACTGGCTTTAAAACTTATCCACTGTGACACTTTTAACACTGGCCTGAATGCTGCAGTGTGTGTCATAATTGAACAAGTTTAAGCCTAATTGTGTTTTATGTTCTGTTAAATGTGTAGTGAGTTTCAAACTGGCTACCAAACTGTTGTTTCTGCTGGAAAAAAAACTGAGGCTGTCAAATTGATTAGATGCTGAATAGGATGGAGGACATGAATAAAGGATGGAATGAAAGACAGAAAGACAGAAAAACTTGATGCTTGATTTGATGCTAAAAGAAAAAAATGTGCAATTAAATAGTATAATTAAATCTTAAAGAATTGTTACCAAGTGGTTTAAAATAAACTTTTATTGTCAATTCCTAAAATAAAATAAACAGTAAAGTAATTTTTTTTTAAATGAAATATTTATAAACGACAACAACAAATACCTCTTGTTTACTGTAGTAACAAGAAACCGTAGAACAGTAAGGACATCGTTTCACCCTCATTAAGGGGCTGTGACTTCATTTGAGTTTGTCTCATTATGTAAGTAAATTATGCAACTTAATTTACATTAACCTTGAAACTCTGCATGCATGGATGAGTTTGGTCAAAACGGGAAGCTCGGATTGCTACAGTAATAGATCCATTAAGAAATGAGATGGGTCATGGATTATTAAACATGGCTTGATGGAGAGTTTCACTAAACAAGCATTCAAAATGATCTTTATATTTGCTGGTTTAATGCAGGTTTATTCAGAGTTTTGGAAGCATGGAAGTCGTGTTGCTTTATGGAATCAGTCCATTATTCTATGATTGCTTTGCATAAAAAAAGTTCTACTAACAAGAACGTGTTTTGATTGTATTAATGGAACGTTTAGAGAACGTTAGCCAATGTTCTGAGAACTTTTCCAGACAGGAGAGATGCAGTCACCTGATGACAAGGGCACATTCACACCTTTCACTGAAGATATTGTTTGACTGTCCACAGAGAAACATTGAAGACAAAATTCCCACGTGTCTGTGTTGTCATGCTGCTGTGTATATATTTGAATGTTTGTTTCTCTGTGGATGTAATGAAAGGGCATTTTATATCTGAGTGGTGCTACTGTATGTGTGTGTGTGTTTGTTTGTTTGATGTTTGTTTTCACATTACTTTATTTGAATAATGATGCGCTGTCTCTCTGCTGTGTGTCATTGCAGAGGGATTTGAAGACAGGCCCGATGGGGCAGAACATGTCTGCTTCCATTTGTCATAACCAAGTACTGTCAGAGAACAAGGTGGGTGCGTGTGTGTGTTTGTGTGTGTGTGTGTGTGTGTGTATCTTTGGCACCCTGGGACGACCTCTGTGTCCATTCTGTAAGGGGGTACAACAGTATGCAAACAAACACAAAACAAACACATAATGATGTCGACATCATACGAGGGCTTAAATTATCACACACAAATGTGTTCATGCTTTTGACATACACCTGAAGGCACAGAATTATAACATTTTGTTCAGCCACTTATATGATTCATATATGCTTATACATGGTTAACATGACTCACATATTACACATTCTGAATCTCATTGGCTCAGACACCTCCCTACTTGACATCACACACACACACACACACACACACACACACACATACACCCAGGCCTGTGCAGTAACCACAGCGAGGGGGGCTGTGAGAGTCGTCAGAACCCCTCCAGGCCAGATCCTCCTTTCCACATGAATGTATCCAGTCGCTACCCTCCCCTCCACCCCCCACCCTCCTCTCCTCCCCTCTTCTTTTGGGCCACAGGCTGCAGCGTGGCTCTGAATGCTCCAAAGACGCACAAAATCAAATCCTCAGTGCAAGTGTCTTTTATTACAGTTATATAAGTGTGTTGAGCATAAAGAATATAAAGACAGCCAAAGAGATGCTTCTGTGTTTTTAGCTTAATGGGTAGGGTGTGCTGAGGAAAGAAATAGGGGTTACATTTTCTCTAATAGACTAGATAGTGAAACAGCTCTGTTTTTTATTGACCCTGACTAGATATAATATTGATGCTGGACGATTGTAAAAGATGAGACTCTTATTTTGTCTTTTTGATGCACTGAGGAGAAGGATCTCAGGGCTTAAAGGCTTTGAGGTGCTGTCTGATGTAATTTGGAGGCCAGATGCAAGTGAAACCACAATTCAGTAGCTTCATTCATGCACTCGGACACTAATACACACACACCGCTCCTATACTGCCATTTTCTTAATGCTGCTATCTGTAACTTTTGCCTCTCTGCTGCCATCTCTGTTTGAATCAGAAATTGCAGGTTACTTTGCATACTTTTTATTTTGTTGGTCAAATAAAGCCAAACTAACATTTTCCAGGAAATCAGCCCAGACAGCTTAAATTATAAATCATTATTATAAACTCACTGTTGGGAAGGTGAAGCAGATTTTAAATGCTGATCTGTCATGTACTTGCTCAATAACTGTTTTTTACTCCAAAAAGCAAAGCATATGTATGTATACAACATAAAATAATGCACATCGTTTGAAGTGCTGTACTGTTTTCTACACACAGACAGAGTTAAAAGAATTTAATGCACAAATCTTACAGTTAGTGTTGACCCACATGTGAAGTCATTTCTTCAGCCCTCCACAGTTGTGCGTTTTAATACTGTCTTCACACTAATAGCTGATATATTAAATAGCAGATTATATATACTTATGTGGTTGGCACCTCACAGTATCTCTGCTCAGTAACTCAATTACCGTTTCTTAGGTTACAGATGGAGGGTGATTTAGCCACTTGCAAGTGTTTGCATCATGGCAGTTTCTCACGCATCCGTGAAGCCCCTCCCAGCACAGAACAGTGTGATGTGCAAATATGTGGGGTTAACTATGAGTTTATTTATTTACTACAAAACAGAGATCACTAATCTAACAAGTTACATCATTTCATTAAAAACGTGTGTTTGTCTGTACAGGATATATTATGTGACCAACTGTGGATACATTTATTTGTGTGTTTGTGCACGGGTTCGAGGGCAANTCACGCATCCGTGAAGCCCCTCCCAGCACAGAACAGTGTGATGTGCAAATATGTGGGGTTAACTATGAGTTTATTTATTTACTACAAAATAGAGATCACTAATCTAACAAGTTACATCATTTCATTAAAATCGTGTGTTTGTCTGTACAGGATATATTATTTGACCAACTGTGGATACATTTATTTGTGTGTTTGTGCACGGGTTCGAGGGCAAGCCTGTGCTAAGTGTACTGCCACGACTCTGGTGGTGACACGCTGTTCTGTCACAGGGGACCGTGCCTGATGAAAACAGTGGACTAGTAAACGCGTGACTAGCTCTATTCTTCTCCCTGCACTGTTGCATCATCAAGCTCCAGGACATCTCACAGCGAATGCGTTCTCTCAAACTGAAACCTCTCTATGTGATTGTTCTACACAGCTCCACTCACACACTCACTCACTCACTCACTCACACACTCACTCACTCACACACTCACTCACTCACTCACTCACTCACTCACTCACTCACTCACACACTCACTCACACACTCACTCACTCACTCACTCACTCACACACTCACTCACACACTTACACACTCACTCACTCACACACTCACTCACTCACACACTCACTCACTCACTCACACACTCACTCACTCACTCACTCACACACTCACTCACTCACACACTCACTCACACACTCACTCACTCACTCACTCACTCACTCACTCACACACTCACTCACTCACTCACTCACTCACTCACTCACACACACACTCACTCACTCACTCACTCACTCATTATCATTACACCATTGGTCAAAAGTTTAGGATCACATGCCTGAAATGTTTCTTATAGGAGTTTTCTTAAATTAGTTTTGTAGACATTAATATAATTACACCGACTTAAATTAGTTTCGGTCATTAGAAAACTTAAACAAATATATTTGATGACTTGGACTGAATAATGTTAAGTTGCCAATATAAGCCCAGCATAGATGGGCTAAGATGGGCTGAGATGGGCTTTCTGTGCTGTATGTACCTGATTGCTCCCAGATTGATGGCCAGTCCCTCTCGTTCTCATTTCAGAACATTTTAGCATGACACACAGTTAAATTCTTCTAACATTATGAAGGACTGTCACAGAATCCCATCTGTTTGCAAACGCCAATTATAGGTATTTTGAAGTAATTATAAGTGGAATAGAAACAGTGTCTTTGAACATTGTTTCCTTGTGTTTGTAAGGTTTTAGAATTTGTTCTGGAAGTTGTGGCCTGGTCTTGCTTTGATAACTTTGTGAAAACAAATGTAGTTTGCAGGCCATCATTGTAGTGGTACTTTTTTGATGTCAAGGTTGAAATAAACATATTTTTCTTGTATTTCTCTTACGTTTGGGCAGATTGTGGTTGTCACTATTCAGATTAGGATGAGGGCAGACTGGTTTGTGACCAACTCTGTCAGACCTCATTATATCAAACAAGCTTATGGTCTCTGTTTGTCCCCCAAATACACCAATGACATCATCTGCATGGAAAATGAGTCAGCGTGGCACTCTTTGAGATAGTCTTAGATGGTTACAGGCAACAACGTCAATTAGTTTTGCTTTTTGTTTCTGTAAACTTTTTCGTTTTCTTTGTTCCTCTCACTTTCTCTCTTCTTTGTCTTTCTCTCTTAACCTTTTTGTTATTCCCTCTCTCCTCCAATCCCTGGATAACATGTTCCTGATGACTCAGTTCTTTAACGGATTGTTTGATCTGTTAAGGGTGTGTGTGTGTGTGTGTGTGTGTGTGTGTGTGTGTGTGTGTGTGTGTCAGTCAGTCACTAAAGGTTAAAAGAAAGAAGGTCATTCTACAACAACCTTGTGTCAAAAATAACTAACAATGAACTTCTGATTTGTTGAATATAAGCAATTTTATTTTATTTACAGTATGTATTTACATTTTATTTTACTTAATGTTGTATATAACGTTTCAATTTTCAGATATGTTTTCCACCTTTTAAAGTCAAGAACTATTACAAAAATCAAGCAAATGTCATCACATCATATAACATCATCATTTCTAGTCTTCTCTCTTTTATCACTGTAACGCTGGACCTTAAGGGAAAAAGTTGGAAAGCATGAGGGAATGTTTTTAAATGTCAGGCCTGTCACATGACTGCAATGTCAAAAACTTAAACCTGTCAAAGCTGTTACATTACATCTATAAAAATGTATTAATTTAGCGTGAGATGATGCAATTTCTTTACACTTCACCTTATTTACTCATTAAATGTTTAAAATGTTTATAAATATTTATTTTTAAACCACCCTCCCAAACTGGAAAAGATTCCCGTTTTGGAGAATTATTCCAAAGCATTTTGAAAGGCTGGGAAAAATTCTGCAGCATTTATCAACATGTTATTTTGTGTAAAAGGTTTTGCTTGTTGAATGCACTGTACAGATTGTGCTAAAACTGTGTCCCAAAGAACAACAGACTGAACAGTACCAGACTTCCCATAAAACAACCACATCCCATAAACACAACCTGTAAATCTTTTAGCCATACCAGCAAATAAATATTCAGAGACAAAATTATGCATTTCTTGTCTTGCAACGTTCTGCAGTCGGTCAGATCATATACTGAAGATCTTGTTGAACTTTTCGGAATATTGTCACTGTAATCCTCATAGACCAGCACAAATGCATTCCTAAAAGTATTTGTTGCTATTTATATGACATAATTCTACAGTCAAACTGGTTTATGAAGATTAAATTATTCAATGCACTCCAGCAGGGTGAGGAAAGCCCTACTGCTGAACAGAGGTGTTTAGAAGTCTAGCCTTCACCTGAGCTGTGCTTGCCCTGACTTTTTTATCCTTTCCTGGAGAGCACCAGCTCTGAAGGGATTTGTCCTGGCCCATAATTGTTTTTTTTGTTCCAGTCCACCGAGCTAAGCTATATCTATTTTT
>JAZGTK010014320.1:0-13798 GCA_036877625.1 Ambastaia sidthimunki
GGGACGCGCTGTTCAAATCGGTGCCTGCCGATGACACGACACTGTGTCTCACGTATCCTTGTTTGTTTTTGATGTTCATGAAGATCTCGTATCTAAGGGCATAAATCTGTGTATTAGTTACTGCAGCCCTGAATCAAGGCCCACAGCTTGTTGTGGCTGTTGGTTTCAAGCAGTGGCTAATATTAAAGTCTAGCCAAGTTTTATTTAAGATGTGTCCTGGTTTAAAGGATGTACCATGTGATCATTCTGTGCACATGGGACAGTCGGAGGATCCCAGATGCCCTTTGGATCTGTTTCTGTCTCCCCACATGTACCAGACTGAAGAAGAGTCTGTTGCCCCCACAGACATGTATCTTAGTGCTGCAGAACACCAGCCCACAGAAAACCTGCCTTTTGAAAGCAGTGATGTATGATCTGTGTTGGGCTTTTGCTCTGAATTGTTTTGACACATTTCTTCAAACTAAGTTTACTGTTATCAGTATAATTGCACTAAATTTTCTCATCAAAACACTGTTCTGATTACAGATCAATCAAGTACCTGCGTGTCTGCAAACATAACTCTTCCCCAACTGTGTGAATCATACACTTGATTTGAGCGTCACATGACTGAAAAACTCATTTATGTGACTATGTTATGAAAATGTTTGTGCCTTTTATAAAACTAAAAAGGCACATATAGTTATTCACTAACACATTCAGGTCTAATTGCTGAATATACACGTGGCGTCTTACGACACGTATCCTTTTGTTTCTGATGCAATTCTCTTTTAAATCAGGTTTATTTAATATTTCCATTTGTCACAATGAAATATTGTATGAAATATATAATAAATTGGATGGTTTAGTAGTTCTGTGAATATATGATGATATGTAAGGACATATATGTGTGTACTAGTTTCTGAGCCCTGAATCAAGGCCCACAGCTTGTTGTAGCTGTTGGTTTCAAGCAGTGGCTAATATTAAAGTCTTCTAATGGTCCATTTGCTGCCCAGAGTTATATGATGGGATTAGTTGATTCATTTTGAAGAAATATTTCGTTTTAACACTTCATCTCCTTACACTAAAGTCTCTGTAAGTGTTCTGTTTCTGACTTTTGCAATATTGTTCCTACAACATTTATTATTAATTATTGCCTTAACCCTTTACAGTAGATATTTATCAATACAGAAGCCAAGTTTTATTCAAGATGTGTCCAGGTTTAAAGGATGTATCATGTGATCGTCCTGTGCGTCTGTCTCTACCAACCTGAAGAAGAGTCTGTTGCCCCCACAGACATGTATCTAACTTCTGCAGAACTTCAGCCCACAGAAAACCTGCCTTTGGACTCTGTGATGTGTGAATTATGTGCATACAGTTGCTTCTTTCAGCTGTTTGGAACATCTCAAGAAATCTCATGATAACTGTATAATTAAATACACTACATTTATCCAAACAGCTCAGTTTCAAGCATCCACATTCCTGCACACAGACTGAAAATGTGTGTGTTGTGAAATTGAAAGTTATCATTTGTCTTTGCACATTGTTTGGTCATAGAATTGATGTGATTTCTGGCAGTGAGAGGATGTGATTGTGTTTCACTGTATGGTCTGATAACTAGAGATTCATTAAACTACATAAAGATGTGCTTGTTGTGGTTTCTTGCAGTACGTTTCTGGTTTCGTGTGACATTCATATTGAGATGTTTAATAAAGTCTCCACTTCCCTTGTATTTCTAACTATAATCATTTTATAATTGTAGTTTTTTAAATGTTAGTTGAGATACGTAGAGAGAACCTTAAATGATTTCTAACCTGATTTCTAACTTGGGCTGTCGGGTCGGATTTCCCAGTAAACGTCAGTTTGGCTTCATAACCTGCAATTGTATGTTTTGAACAAAGATGGCGGTAGAGAGAAAAGTTAACGGGTTGCGGCTTTGATTTTCTATATACTTGCAAATATAACAAATGTTAAATATTTATAAAAACGCAAAATGGCTGGTTTAATTTCTCATGATGAATGAAATCACCGCAGATGAAGAGCCGCGCGTTGCTGTCGGATATTAAAGCAGATATAGAAACATAAATGTTATTTAATAAAAATAAACAGCATAAAGGCAAACGGGTTTTGTAAACACTGGAGATTTAAAACAGACTCTTTTATTAGAAGCGGGGCGGGCGACGCGGTCTCAAGCCATGACGTCACTTTTCCTGCCGAGCGCTCGAACGTGAAGAGACGAAGATGAAACCTCCGATCAACGCTGAGAAAACCTCCGATCAACGCTGAGAAAACCTCCGATCAACGCTGAGAAAACCTCCGATCAACGCTGAGAAAACGCTTCAGCATGTCCACACGCGTGTTTAAAAACACGGATCACTTCATAGCGGCATTTATCCGGAATATTTCCCGCCCCGTCTGAAGCGGCATCGCGAGGTAAAGATCGTTTGTTGCTGAAGTGATAAAATGTGATTTTGCAAAACACAACATAACGTTCACGTGCAGATGTTTGCGCTGTTATTTAATATAACGTGAAGTATAATGTGAGGAGATGTGCAGCATTAGCCGTCCGGCTAACCGGCGCGATTGTGAGACTGATAAAATCCTCAAAAACAAGATGAATTGCGCTTTAAATGCGTTATTCTGACACATCAGAGGCTGTTTGTGTTGATGTGTGTTTTATTGTGAGTTTCTGTTGACAGCAGTGGATAAAATAACAATAATGCTGATGTTTGGAGCTGTATATTGTGTCAGTGTAGTTAAAGGTACAGTCCTCTCTTACTGTAAATCATGTTTATAGTTACACACTATGACAACCCACAACTATTGTGTTTACTTGTGTTGTAAAATGTCTAATTTTGGCAGACTGTTCTGCACGAGACCCTAAAACAGCAACTAATTGAGAGTAAAACATGCCCGCAGCCCCTCTAACACTTCACAGATGTGCTTTTAAATGCATGTTAAGGCTGGTTTACAAGCTATTATTCTTCTAAATTTAACATTTTGAGACACTGCATTTTGGGAATTTTAATGCATAAGTAAACCATTGCACAATGCATGAAATGAATAAACGTTCCCAAAACAATGTTCTCAAAATACAGCACAGACAGCAGGAGGACTTGATCCCGGGTCKCTGATAGTCACGTTTGTGGGGTAATTTTGTGACCAGCTCACTATGATCACATTGTCTTTGCATGTTTTGGTGTTTTGCCTGCGAGACATGATGTCTTTAATGAGAGTCAGATGACATCAGCAGACTCACACTTAATAAAAACAACATTTATTCAGGAATTTGAAATATTTGTGCTGTTTCGAGTTTGTGAGTTTGTTCATGTTATCTGTGAAAATATGAAAATGTTTGTGTAGGTGCATTCGTGTTACTGTATCTAAACATTATGGACTTTTTCTAAATTTTTGGGCTGTTTTTAAGACGGTTTTTGCACTTTTCAGTGTGGGTGTATTGTTGCCATGAGAACACACACATGCTCGGGCACTTTTGAGTGAGGCAGATTTTGTTGTTGGGTCTCTTCACTCATTAATCGGGACTGTAGCTAAAATCCCTGCATGTGTTTAAAAACAAGATACTATCAGTCAACACTGAAGTGCATTTCAACACATTACAGCTCCCACATGACCAGACGTTGTTACTGTGTTGTGGCCTGTAACAGTGCCAAGCGTTGTTTTTCCATGTTTGTGCCTCATGATGTTATTTCATGGACTGAAGCCCAGAACGGTCAGAGATTGTGCTGACCACCTGATTCTAATACAAGACACAGACACAATCAGCTGCTATCACAAACCTCTTTCAGATTTAACCGTGGCTTTAAACGAATAGTATGCCCAAAAATTCTCTTAATTTACTCACTTTCAAGCCGTTTTAAGTGTAATAACTTTTCTTTCAGACGAACACTATCAGAGTTATATTAAATAACATACTTTCCACCTTTATAATGGCAGTGAATGCACTGCATTCAGATTTAGATTTCTGGGTGAACTACTCCTTTAGTATTAGTTGTTAAATGGTTAATGTCTCTTAGTTGTTGTGCTTCTGTTGTTCACTGTGCAGATTTAAGGAACTGTAGAATGAGAAATGACCACTTCCTTAAATTTAAATGTATCCAGACGTTGTTTTTGCGATGTTATGCAGTTTCATTTTCATGGTTGTTCATCTATGTTTTGCTGTCTGGATTATTTACGACTGAGGCATGAATTTGGACTCTTGGCAGTGTCTCAGTTTTACTCTGCAGTCTCATTAGTGTTTGTTGTCCTGCATTAGTGTGTGAAAATAAAAGCCATCGTCATACCGGCATCTTGCTTGTCAATAACAAAAGTCTGCAAAGTATGTTTAAACTCCTTCTAGACACACAGACTGTCATTTTATTCATGCTGTGTTAGGTCGACCATGTCTGTTAGCAGTTTCCCCTGTTGGCATGTTTTCCTGGCTCTCCGGCAAACAGTTACCATGGTTATGGATTGAGGGATCATATAAGCATGTAGAAAAGTCATCAGTTTCTCTGGGATGCTGGAGAGATATTCCGTGCACACAGCAGGGGGGTGGGCTGTTATTTCCCCGAGACATTACTGCTGTCTTCTCAAACGCTGCTGATATTGGACGATAGATTACTTTTGCATTTCTCCCCTCTTGCAGCCTTTGTTTTGTTGCATACAAACACATTCTGTGTATATGACAATGTAGCCTGTAGGGTTGCAAAATCCGGGGAATTTGTATGGAAATATATGGGAATTATGGTACATAGATCAAGACAAATTATTTATTTATTACTATTATGTTTCTTTATGATACAGATTGTAAAAATTACCCCAAAATTCCAATGGATTCCCTTAAATTTCCATAATATTTACAAAATAGAATATTGGAATATTTACAAAATTCCTTTGCTTCACCACCATAGTAATTTTGCACATTCATGGATATATTATTACAGTGGGTTAGTCAAGCTAGCATTTTTATTCACTTCCTGTATGCTCAGTTCTTCATCAGTATCTCTCACATGGAACAGAAACACCGGAGCAAATTCTACAGGTTTATTTTGCTTTTCGTTCACACAGCAGAAAATAAAACAGAAGCAAATATTTGCTGTGGTTTCTCACAAACATTCGGTTCATACTTTCAGTCAGCTGAAATATGATTTAGAAACACTTCCTGTTTGGGAGGAAGGGGATAAATGTCTGAGATTTGATTGGGCAGCAGTGAGAGTCAAACCTCATTGTGACGGGTCTAGACTGCAGCGTTTGTACAGCATCATGTGTCTGATGTAGCGGAGGCACAAAGAAGCTTCAGTCATGGACCCTGTTTGAAAGTGGGGAAAACACTTTCTTCTTTTTCTCCCAAAATAAAAGCATCGGTGGTTTCGGATCTTTTGACCTTTAGCCTGTTAATTGTGGCAAACTATTCCCCTGAGAACCTTACCAAAGCTGATGTATGTTTTTATGTTACAAACGCAAGCTGCCATGTTAAAGGGTCACTTCTTTCAAAACACCCACACTAGCAGTCTACTGTTTATCATCTTTTGGTGGTCTGGTATCAGTGTAGACTGTTTTAAGAGTGGCAGAACTGAGAACAGAGAACAGAAATCAAGCGCTAGTTTGTGGCATGAGCACAGAATGCTTTAATGCGGATTAAATATAGATTATTGTGGTTTTAAGTTGACACTGGTCACGTGGAGTTGAAATGACTGCATCGGCCCAGCTGGAAGGCACCAGAGGGCATTTGCTTTAAACCATGATGCCTGGTGTCCAGATGTTTAGTGGCTGTGTCCATTTTCACTGGCTCTGCTTTTAAAGCAAGCATAAATCTCACTGTTTTCTTATGAAGATCTGTGTCCTTTACAATAGAAGAACATTTTCCAGGTTTGTTAAATATGTGGCTTTGTTTGGCATTGTGGAATCTGTTTTTAATGTTGTTTATTTGGTGAGTGTAGATGACACTGTTGCCGGTGTGACATTTTAGTCAAGGTGGTAACCATGGTTACAAGATTACTCTGCCCTGGCTTTACCACATGTCTGCAGTAGACATACCATCAACTCGTGTTTGTGACCTCCACGTCAAATTTGCTCTGTCAAGCAGTTTATTTTCCTCTGTGTGTTTTTACTGTTCATACTTGTGCGGTGGGTACAGAGACCGAAGGATTTAGTGTTCACACACACTCTTGATTTGATGCTTTTTATCCTCCAGCAATGAGTTAGATCAACATTATAAAACAAACACTATTAATGAAAAAGAGGTTAAATTCAGTGTTTGCTGCGTAATGGCTGCCACAGACGACACACTCCGCACTCCCCAGGAAGCAAAAGAACAGCCAGTTTAGCTCAGTGGTTTTCAGCCCCTCCCGCTTCACACCCCCCATCCCAGATTAGTGTCACATTTCTAATAGCTGGATCAGCTCCTCCACCTCACGTTGAGTTCAGCACATTACTGCCATTAATCTGCCTCACTCTCAGTGGGGCTTCTGTGCCACACGCCTGATTTATTCTCCTAATCCTGAGTCACTCAAATGTTTGTCACTGACCAACTGCTGGACGTGGAACAAACATGAGCAAACGTCAATAAGATGTATTCACGCTAATATATCAATAATAATTCAAGAGAGCTATAATAATTCATTTATTCAAGAACAAGTCTTTAGTATTTCATCGTCATCTCCCAAACAGAATTTCAGCAGCTCATAATCACTTCCATTAAATTACAGCCTCGTTATATTTACGCAACGTTCCCAATATCCAGTTCCAAATATTGTTTAATCAGGTTCAATCAGCTTAAAACGTATTTGCCTGTGTTACGTTCTTTGAGCTGTTCTGATTGGCTGAAATGTCCAGCTGTGTTTAAAGAGAAGCAGAACTGGTACAAGCATGTTAATGTCACTTTGCACCCGGGGCTTTTGAATGCTTCATGCGTGTTGTAGTTTGCATGTTACTGCTGAGTGGTCAATTGGTAACACAATGCTAACGTGAAAAGTGATGACAGCCCCCTCAACACAAAGACTCTGCTCTGAATACCTGACATTTAACACCAACGTGTCACAAAGTTCCTCAATGTGGCTCTGGATTATTGTGTGTAATACTGTAAGTCTGTCCATCTCAGTGTTTAGAGAGGTGAAAGTGGAGTTTAAGAACCACAATGGCCTTTTGACTCCAAGATCACATGCAACCATCTTGTATTTGGGTCATTTTATCTAATTTGGTCGTCTCATGTGAAGGTGCTAGCACAGCAGAGGTGGAAATGTGTTTATGAATTAGCATCAGGCAGGGGGGGGGTTTGAGCTGAGGTCATTTCATATTCAGAAACAAAGTTGGCTGTGTGTCTTTTTCAGTCCTGTAGCCATAACAAGATATTTTAACATGATTTTAGTGCTTGCAAAAATTCAGCATCCTGCTGGCAAAGGGATCGTGTCTTTTATTTGCAGAAATAAATAGCCGGTAGCTGCTGATTTTGTATGTTTTTGTGACCTAACAGTCTCTGATTGGCTGCATGTGTTAATCAGTCAGTTTGCGTTGACGCAGCTATATTGACCGTCACAATGTCTGCAGTCGCTAAGTGCAAGGCTGATAATGTAGTCCAGTGATTTTAGAAAAGAAGCTACCTTGACTTTACACAAGAGCTGTGTTGCCTGGGTACCTCCATATCGGTCCCTCATCTTTGTTTGGGGTGCGGTGGTTGTCCGTCCTGAAATATAAGCCCCTTGTTTTATGGCCCCTCCAGCAGTTGTAGGGTTAATGTTTAGCTGCAGCCGTTGGAGGAGGGAGAGACACTCAGAGAAGAGGTAGGGGGCTGGCCCACAGCTGTTGTAGTACACTGGGTCTGTCGGGGTGGGATGCCTGCCTCACACTCCCCTAAACAATGGGAGGACATGGAGGCCACTGCAGATGCTGTAGACAGTTTCCTGTACTTCCCTGAGGTCGGCCGATGCAGTTCTCTGAGTAACGCGAGTCCTTCATGCCTTCAAAGGACGGACGATTGCTGACAGATAACCTCTGTCGTGAGGGTGTCTTTGTGATATTTTTGGATACTGTTTCCGTGCCTCAGGTTTGTCTTGTGTGGGTTGCACTAAAATCTCCGGGATGCTCTGACGGGAATTAAAGGTAATTTTATGCATCGATACTTGCAACAGTTTTCAACAAAGGCTCCATCCTGTCGGTGTATTTTGTGGCTATTTTTAGTGACTTTTAGCAGCCACTTTTTATCGGTCATATCCTTTGTGATAAAAATAAAATCCGGATAAAAAGGGATATCAGATTTGGCTTGGGACCACAGTATGCATTTATCCTGCAGAACAGCTGTGCAGAAATCTGTATGATCTGTATTAAATGTAGGTTATGCTGCTTATACAGTGTGTGTTTTAAAATGCACAGGACAGCAGTTCAGTGTTGACTGCAGGTTGGTGATTATGGCATTGATTGATTATTCTTGTATGCTAAACAAACACAACACTCATCTTAAACCAGTACAGAATAGTTTTTTAGACTACAGAAGTTTAACTTACTAGTCATTTTTAAATACACAGAAGACCTGCACTTCATTACCAGTTAGTTTCCAGGAGCAGCTGCGTGTTAAAATGTTAATAAACACGTTTGTTTGAAGTAGCTCAGAGATGGCACAGATTTCCTGTGATGTCTGGAGGACTCATTGTTTTGGGTGTGAATGACCTTATTTAACTCAAAGCCAACTGTAAGAAATAAAGACAGAGTTAAAGATAAAAGTCATATGTTGCTCACATCAGAAAAGACCTTGACCGAGTCTTGCTTTGTCTTCTCTGAGCTGTTTGGCGTCTGTCAAGGCTGTAAAAACAGAGATAATATGTTTAATCTAGACGCATCCCACATAGATGCGCTGCTGCATGAAGAACAGGAATGCATGAGTCTGCAGTGGATCTCTGAAAGATACAGAGAAACATGGTTTAGCTTTCATATTTGCAGCAAAAATGGAGGAGCAGAGAGTCTGTGGTTCCCCGCCGTCAGAGTGTCAGATAAAATAATCTTTAAAGCTCATAAAAAATTGAAATAGAAACTCTGAGCTGAAAAAAATCTGAATTATTGAAGATTAGTTTTATATTTAATGGCACATTAAGGGATAGAAGCTGCTGTTCAGAGAGTCTTTATCCCCAGAATAATTCACATGAAAGAGAAATAATAATGACCTTTGGGATTTAGTGGAAGATCTGTGTGTTTGTTTGCTAGTCTTTAGGCATCATCTGCTGTTGTTCACTATGCATTTATTCATTGCATACGAGAGTTTTTTTTTTTTTTTTCCAAGCATGATTGATCAATTTATCTGCTTGTAAATCATGTGAAAGCATCAATAATTGGTTTGTGAAGGTGTCAGTGGGCTGTGTGCTCTTTGTGCTGGTGTGAATAATCAGAGAGCATCTCAGCTGATGGTGATTGGCTGATTCTTAATCTTGGGCTCTTCTTCTGTTTGATATCCTTCACGCTGGCTTTACTCCACCCCTCCAATCCATTCTGTGCCTCCCCCAACATCCAGTTCCCCTTTTCATCTGCACTCGTTTAAACCTGTATTTGCATTTATTGTATGGCACACGTGGCTGTTGTTATTAATCTCTTGTGTGGTGTGTTGAGCAGTTGTAAGGCCGATGTTTTCAGTCTTTTAGAAAGCTCAGTCTTGTTGTCAGGTAAGAATGTCTCTTCAGTGTCAGAGACCTCCGGGGTCTGTGTTGTGTTTTGTGAGACTCGTGTGCAGAGCAGAGCTTTGACTTTTAGTCACATTCAGTGAACTTCTCCTTTGGGCATCATACCAAACCAGTGACTCAGAAGTATGAAGGAATAGGAGTCTTTCCAGGCTTCTGTGTTTAAATGCACGTGTGTACCAGTGGTCTCTCAGAAGCTTAGCTTCAATAAATGTTCTGCTTTACAGACAAATGAGTTTGGGGCCCAGTTTAGGGTTTAGGTTTGGGGCTGCTGTGCTTTATTGCTTTATGTTTTTACTATATAGCAGATCTTTGGATCAAGAGGCTGGATTGTAGCAGAGTGCCAGGATTTCTGTTGGCATAATGACTCTTGCCTCTGTGTTGTGTGTCAAAACACAATAGTATATAGAACAGAAATGGGCCACGTTCCCTCTGATATCCCGAAAAGGATTTGATCAAAAAGGGGTTTCAGTGACTGATTTCTGAGTGTTTATATCTGTTAATCATGCATGTTTTATTTCACCCCTGATGTATGTCAATGTTTCAGATCCTGTCAAGAAGATTAAAGTACCATCATAAACACCAAACCAGAAATGTTTCTTTTCACATATTATTCTACATTTTTTTAAAGATGTTCACTGCAGAAACATTAATGATTATTTTAAACTTTTGAGAGCCATTTTTATTTCAGGTCTCAGTTTAGGTTTCATAGCAAAATTTTTCCCAGTACCCATTGAAACTCATTGGAAAACACTGATATACAGTAAGAAATCAGTAATCAGTTTCTTCAAGCTGGTTATCTGCTCAGTGAAAGTTAGAGAGCAGCTTGAATGCACTATGATTGCTTGTTAATATTTAATGATCCATTGAATCCACATCAGACTCCATTACAGGTCTGGGTGGATTTCCACACGTCCAAACATCAAGCGTGACTTTCCACAATGGGTTTATGGAGCAAAACCAGTTTAGTGGCAGATTCAAACTGATGCTGATCTTCTTAGATCTTTACATGAGCAACTGTGTTCCTGTGTCAGAAATGATTATACTGTACATGAGACTACTGGCCATCAGGACTGAAGATCATCACAAACCATCATTTGAGTTTTAAGCTGTCATCTGGAAAGCAGTTGATGTCCGTAATGTGTCTAACTGAAATTGTACTAAATAGGTCAGTGATTTCCATACCTGGTCTGGAAGACACCACAGAGAGAATTATGTTGGTCATGCTAACACACCTCATTCAGGAATGCCAGCTGTTGTGAGGTTAGACCAGGTGTTACTCAGGACAGAAACTATGTTTGTTTGTGGAGATGGCGTGAAATGGTCCAGAGCTGTTGTTTAGGTTGAGGGATTCTGTCAAAGCGATCCAAGAAGCCCATTTCTTTCCCAGGACCTAGAAAAAGTGTTTTATTTATTATGACTTCAGGCTTTTATTATTTAATCAAACATGTGGTCAAACTGTCACTCTTAAAGAACGCTGAAGGTTGGTCATGTTTCCTGGATGTTTTAAAAATGTTACACTTCAGAAAGATCCAAATGTAAAGTAGGTACTATGGAAAATTTCTCATGGAGACTGACAGTTCAAATCTGACAGCAGGCATTGCTGTGCTGAGTGTTATTTTAGAGTTAAAAATACACTTTTGAGGTTGTATTTGACCAGAATCAGGTTCCTCACCCATTCATTTCCTCACCAGTGATTCACAGATGAAAAGGGCAGATGATCGCGGCGTCCTGAGGTTGAGGTTCACCCAACCTTAGCCTCCAGCACTCAGAATACAGACAGTCATTAGCAACACACTGTAAAGTGGAACACAGCCATGAAACGGTTCTGGATAATCCAGAAATATTAGAAATGCTGTGAAACGCATTATCATCTTGTCATCACACACAATTACAGTTTTGTGGTATGTGGATTTAATTTCCTTAAAGGGCGTCGACCATAAAAATCATCTTTATCGCGTAAACTCAAAGAAAACTGAGGATGAGGCTCTGACTTCAGAGAGAAGTTTCTGTTCTTCTTTAACAAGAAAGATTTATTTCTGCTCCTCAAGCTACATTCACCCTGAAGAAGACCATCATAAAAACTCACTGATTATATTAAAACCTCATTTTTGCTTTTGTGCTGAAGGATTTTTACAGTTTTCATTTCTCGGTGAGTTTTTGCTTTCTTTACTTTTTTGCCAGCAGTTAAAACAGAACAAAATAACTAGATTTAAATGTATTACATCACAGAAGATAAACACAGACATGTTGTTTGTTAAAATAAATGCTTGTTTCATTTAGTACAAGTAAATTTGTAAAATTCAGATTTTATTTACAAATCCCAAACATTTTTAGAGCAACATGCACAAGTTTATGAGATTTGTGGAGTCTAATATGGAGTAAAGTAGAGATTAAATGAAGATTTATCACACATTTTGAATGAATGTGTTTTGAATAAGAGTGTCTTCTATTTAAAAAATACAGTTTTAAGGATGAATTTAGCATGGTCTTAATCTGCCTTTTGTCTCAGTGAAAAAGTCTGTCTTTTGAAAGAATCTCAACTTCAGTGTTCTGAAACAGTTGTGTAGTGTGTCTCGAGCTTTACTGTTAAAAGTGAGAAGTTTTCTTCAACCCCCTAAAGGCTGACAGCCCTCTGCCCTCAGTACACTTTGTAATCATTTATGTCCAGATATGAAGTTTCCATTTAAACGATTCACTCAGAGAATCAGACATCTGTAACATACATGAGCTCACAGAATGCTTAGACGATCAATTATAAATGAGTCCCATGAACATGAGTATTGATTTTTAGATCAGTTTGACAGTGATAGCCCACCCGTCGACTGCATCCGGTGGTCTTATTGAAAGTCAAATGTACAGTGTAGTGCAAATGGGCTGATGAAATTCTTCAAGGAAATTACTGTGTAGTCATGCAGTCATCTGTTAATCAGTCATGCAGTCATCCCGTCTCTTGAAATATAAAACTGTTATTGTTGTTCATGTCAGTCAGCAGCTCTTCCTGTCTCAGTGGGCTGTGCTTGGCCAGTTTCCAGACTGGAGGTTTGAGCACCAGATCATGTTCTTGAATGTAGGCCGTGAGGATTCAACTCTGTGACTCGGTCAGTAGGTCAAACCGTCTGAATCTTCCAGAGTCTCAGAAATCTCTTCTGTGTGATCTGCTGTGATGAGGTTAACGTGAAGATGTGGCTGTCAGGGACACTAGTTCTCTACTCTGAGATGTCTCACACACACTTCCTCTCTTACACCAAGATTTAAAGGCATATATCATTAGTCTGTTTGTTCTCTGACAGCGTTTCAGGTTTGGAAAGCTGAGTTACAGTTTGTTCAATCAGATGTGTACAATATATTCACAGATAAGAGTTTAAACTTCTTTGAAGTGTGTAAATTCTGAACTCACGTCTGCTGTTGATTGGTCAGACAGCCCTGCCCTAAACTAGTTTTGTTGTGTCATGCTGGTTGGAATGCTTAAGGAGAACAATGCTTTGATAGTTCCACAGATTTAACACTTTGAGGGTATCAACCTATACGTGGTTTGCTTATCTCTACATATTAATCTGGAATAGCAGAATGTTTTAACATCAAAACAATTGTGCACTTCTGCTTGTATAAAGGCACAGTTTAATCCAAAAGGACCTTAATGGGCATTTTATCAGCTTCTGTGGGAATCAAACCAGTGATCTCTGTGTTGCTAGCACAATACTCTACTCACTGAACTAGAGCAACAGTCCAACAAACAATTGTGTGTTTTCCTCTTGTCAGGTACAGAATGTCAGAAGAGGCTCAGAACAGAGTGGACGAGGACTTTGAGTCTGAGGAGGGTGATCTGGAGTCCTGTCTGGAGGAGGAGAGCAGCAGTGAACTTCTGGAGAGAGTGAAGGAACTTCAGGTAAGTGAACCAAGAATCCAAAATTTGGATTCCACCAAGAACATGTTTATTTCTC
The DNA here is from genome assembly GCA_036877625.1 of Ambastaia sidthimunki. Lineage (NCBI taxonomy): Eukaryota > Metazoa > Chordata > Actinopteri > Cypriniformes > Botiidae > Ambastaia > Ambastaia sidthimunki. The sequence goes on from JAZGTK010014320.1 coordinate 13,580, forward strand.
TTGTGTTTCCTTTGTGTCTTGGCTTAGTGTCTGTAACTGTTCTGTTACTGTTCTGTTTGATACAGGCGGAAAATTCTGCCCTTTCTCTGGCAAATGAGAGTCAAAGAGAAGCTTATGAAAGATGTTTAGATGAGGTGAGTTCAGAAGCCATGCAGGTTCATGGTGCTGGTGTTTAACTGTTGCCTCTCTTTCTCCATCTCTTTCTGAAACATAAAACTG
>JAZGTK010014321.1:0-13798 GCA_036877625.1 Ambastaia sidthimunki
CCTGTGGTTGAATGCCTGTTAATTAGAATTTTGTAGTCTTAAGTGTGGCTTTTCTCCTAAGACTATAATTGGGGTGTACTCATTTTTGCAACATGGGCTTAAACAAATTCTTTTTTGTGTGTGCAAATTAACAAATCTTGTTTGCAATCAATGGCCCACATTTGTGGGAGTATTTTGTAGTATAGTATCTCATAGAAAATGTTGATTCTGAAAGGTTTTTAGGTTTTCAAACTAAATATAATAAATATCTAAATGCTTACTGTTCTTTATCCATTAAAAAGTGTTTTTGCATTAAAAAATGCTTCTCAGTTTCATGTTTTAAAAAGCTGATTTGTAGTACTTTATTAAAATATGACCGAATTTTGTGAACACTTTAATAACAGTGTTTTTGAATTACAGTGAAGTACAACATTTATTAAACTTGAGTGTTTTGTTTTGAAAATGTCCAAGTGGAAGTCAAAACAGAGCTTGCAAGCACAGCTGTGGTCTCACTGTGTCAAGGAGTTTAGATCACATTATTTTATCAAAGCTTCCAAGGTTCCCATTTAAAACGAGCGACAAGATCTGTTATTAGTGCACAACCTAATCTTTACAGCTCAGAGAGAGAGCGAGAGGAGAAAAATCACACATCTTTAAGAAATATCTTAACGCTTATTATCTAGAAGTGTCATTGGATTTCAGGTCAGGATGAGATGGAGTTCAAATAAATCCTTGTGAGGTCTTGAGCTGACGAGCCTCTTTGATATACATTTATCCATTTCTCTCTTTCTCTCTCTCACACAAACACACACATACACAGCTCAGTCCTTTCCATCTCTCCTTACATTTTGAAGGATTTACTGTCATTTAATTAGTTGGTTAGCCACATTGGCAGTAAATAAATAGTCTGAGGTATTCATATTTAGGACATAACTGATAGCTGAAAAATAATGTATTCATATTTATGCAGTGAGGAAAAAGGTAAACAAGCAGCTTTAACCATCATGGAACATAAATAAGAAAAAAATATGGTTATTTAAATGCATGTAATAAAGCAATTAAACCATAAATAATATGTAATTTAGTAACAGTTTAAAAATATACATAAACATTTTAGGTTCCTTTCACTAAAGGGATTATGCAAACCAGGTAAGGGTACATAAGCTTGCCTCAAAAGTCACCTTGAATGTGGACTGATCTATAGCAAACCTTGCTAATGAAGAAAAAAATGGGCTTGGGCTCAAAAGAATTACAGTGACTTAATTACAGTGACTTAAAAGTACATAACACAGCACAATACATACACACAGACAGCACTTGGTTAAACTGGTTAAATTAGTGAGTTTACATGGAAAAAGACAAACAGAAATGTTTGGGGAATTCATTTCAGGTGAAAAAATATTCAGGCCTAGTGATATTAGGACACTGTTGTTGTGTTTACCACTCATTAGTTGCTATTGTTGTGACAGCACACAATCTCCCATGACACCACAGTTTATTCAGTTTATTCACTCATTCAATGCAATGATTTGCTCCTCTCACTTAGATTAAAAAAGTAATAAGGGACTTAAATGAAATGATCATTGCGGCATTAAGTCGTGTGAACTCCGAAAGGAAAAGTAATTAATTAAAGGTAATTAAGGCAATTAAAAGTCCATCAACAGCTCATCTTTTTAAAGACAGGAGACAAGGAATACACACCAGAATACGAACGATCTTAAAAGGTACACATCAAATGCAAATCAAATCAAAGAGTATTAATGTTATGCTAACTTTTGGTTTCCAAATATACCTTGGTTTACTCCAAGTCATAATTGTCTTTTATGTGGTCTCTCCAGAGCAATGACTGCGGTGGCCAAAAATCACTGTCTAACACATGTACCTCTTTGAATTCAGTTTTGTTCCATTAATAACATAAGTGCTTCTGGGAGGGCCGTGCACACTGAGACCAATTGTTAAAAACAAATTTTGGTTGAATGGTATGTCACATGCTAATTAGCCCCTTTTACCACCAATCACCACATACATTGAAGGCAGAATTCTGTTTGTGTTATAATTATCTGGTGACACAGAAAGGTGCTAGATTTTTTGTGAGGTTTATTGAGTTTTTTTTAGGAATTTATAATAGGCCACCAGTCACACTGGTGTCACAGCAAACAAAAATGCATGAAAAATATGAGGGCATGGAAAAGGAAGCTGCATAAACAAAATTATGCATGTATGATGTGCCTGTCCCAATGCATTTAGAATAGACTTGCTGTCCTCATTATAGGTTGATGTGGGGTTAGGGAGTCAAAGATAAATCACAAATGTGAAAAGGAGGATTGGTTTTGTTTAAAGTTATTGAGGAGGGAGAGGTTTAAATTTGGCAAGGGGAGAATTGTGATGACCTTTGGGGAACATATGAGGAACCTGTGCTGACCCAGACAGTTTTATGAAACAATTTAAAAGTCTCAATAGACACATTCTGTCTATTGCAATCTAAAAATAACAATGTCATAATTGCATCATTAACATTAGTGTGTGTCTCTGTTTATTCTATATCATGCACTCCAGCATCTTGATTAATGTCCAAATCTCAATTAGCTAATCATGGCTGTATTGCTCTGAGTTGTTTTTGCAGTTATCATAACAACAGAGCACCTGTGAGTTGTACTTTAGGTAAAGTTAATAGAAAAAGACCTTTAAATTCTTACATCATATTGATGGTTTTTGATCTTAACATGCAGAGACAATGAACAGTAAGCTATTGGAAAACTGGGGGAAGTGTAAACACTGGCAGGTTTTGTATGTGGCAGTTTTGTTGGAGTTTGTTGCTTAGGCTGACATAAACATTTGGCTACTGTGAATTTAGGACATGATTATTTGTTTGTCAGAACAATGAAAGATGGGGAAGTGTTCATAAAACCTGTCATCATGTCTGCAATTTCATTTGGTGATGTTAGTGGTTCAGAAATTTAAAGAACTACATACTGCTTTGCAGTTGACTCATTTACATTTACATTTATTCATTTGGCAGATGCTGACTTACAGTGAATTCAAGGTATACATTTTTATCTGTACTTGTGTTCCCTGGGATCGAACCCACAACCTTTGCGCTGGTTAGCAATGCTCTACCAGCTGAGCTACAGGAACACATAATTGAAAAAAACCCCAAAAAACAAGGACAGCATTATTAATGTGTGAGGAGATTTCAGCCAAAAAAGGCAATAATATATGATGTTTCTCTACCTTTCTTTACAGCAAGAAATGCCCTCAGACACACTCCTCCACCTGCAATGGTTTTATTAAGCATCTAGACTTGTGCTACTGCTTGGCAGAATTTTAAACAGCCTGCTAAATAAATTGTCAGTCTTGCAAAGGTCAGAGGAAGAACCTTTTAAATGTTTCATCACGCATTCTGATAGTGGACACAGTCATAGCTGCTGTGTCCCATACATGTTAAGTCCTGGATGTGCCAAGTACGATTTGTGCAGCCACTTTGAGCAGCTCTGAGAACAAGCTCACCCTGCTGCTTGCAGAAACAGTTCCTTAGGGTACAGCTGTGTGTGTGTGTGTGTGTGTGTGTGTGCGCATGTGCACGCGTTTGTGTGTGCGTTTGCGTGCGAGTTTACTTTGGCAGTCTTTTAAAGGAGTTAGTTTGGTCTTAAATGGCAAAATATGAGCAAAACTAGACATGCTTTTCCAGTGCATCACTAATTGAAACTATTTTAATTGCTCACTCAGCTGTATCAGAGGACCACATGCTTTAGCCAAATTAAAGGAATACACCTAAATAATAATTATATATAAATAACAAATGTTTTGCCCTAGAATTATGCTAAACTCCTTTGTCTTTGTTCACAAATGAATCATTCGTCTGAGTCAGATCTTTTAATGAATGAACCACAATACCAGTCTGAATGATTTAGTCTGATCAGCTTCTCAAGACTGACTCTCAATAGACTCAATGATCTGGCGGCAACACTTACAAGCTCACTAAAGGGAAAAATAAATGTTGGTCTTTTTTATTTTAAAAAATACTATCATATCATTTCAGGAAGACCCCAATTATTATAATAGGCATAGTTAAATAAGACCAGAACAGTCAAAAAAGCAGAACTTTTCTAACAAATTTGACAAAAGATCATTTAGTTTTGAGCTGAACATTTTCTATCCCTTTAAATGTTTTGTGTAATTTTTTAACTCCAGCATTTTCTCCACCTCGCAAACACAAAAAAAATTTACACATCTACACTCAATAAATAATAATACAATCTCACAAACTAAGACAGATTAAAGCAGCATTGCAGGCAATTATGATGCAAATATATGACAGCAGCATTCTAATACAAGCACACAGGTTGAAAGGAATACAGGTGTGATACAGACAGCATCAGTACGATCCCATGGGTGTTGTGCTTCACTGAGGCACGTCAAAGCAGTGCACTGCATCTTCAGAGAAAAAAAACCCTTAAAATTATAATTAATGAGCTCCAATAGTTTCAAATTGAAATGTTCTTGGTGGTGACTTGACCTCTCCTACACACTTCTGTTATTCTGTTTTTCTCAGGTATACTGAGCTACTGTTGTTAAAATGAAGTTGCACATTCTCTGTCTTTCACTGTGTCTTGTTTTTATCAAATTAAACAGTCTACTCCCACAGATATGCAAGGCCCTGTTTTTAATCAAGCCTTCCCACGTTATATCAACACTCTTTCTTATGTTCGCTTGAGAATTTGATAGAGAGGTCAGAGAAGATGTGATTTTATAAGCAGAAACTTTTGATATAAACATGTACAAATCTCACACTTAATATTCTTAACTAATTTAGAGGCAAGACCTATAAACATCAATATTGTGAGTCAAATGCACATTGAAGCCCGCGAACATAAATAGCTTTTTTCCAATTTAGTCTGAGCAGGCCATAATCATGATTGGTCATCTATGTCAATTCATCGCTGGAAAATTTCAGCATGATTTGATGCTAATTAAAGATGGATGAGATTTGCGAGCATAGTCTAAACTGGAGAGAGAGGGTATAAACCAGAGTGATATAAGTGTCAAAGTTTGTTGTCTGTTCAAACAGTAAATGCATTCATTAACAACAGTTGTTTGTGTATGTGTGTGGGGGGGTTTGCTTAACCATATATTGGGGACAGATTTGTACCCAAAAGTCAGCAAAACCTGACATATCTGTTAGGGTTAGATTGTGGGTAAGGTTAGGTTATAATGTTTATATCTAGCTGTGTATAAAAAACAATAGTCTATGGAATGTCCTCATTTAGATAAATAAACATATGGATGTGTGTGATGTCACACGCCACAAATAAAAAAATAAGCTTTTTATTTTAATTTTAAAATAATTTTTATTTTTTGTTTTTTATGCTACTGTTTGGAGTGAAAGGTTAACACACCCCTTCCCGGTCCGTCAGCATTTTTAGAATGGCAGTTAAAATGTACAAGACATAATAAAGTTAAATTATGTTTTAAAAGTAAAGTTACAGTGTAAAAATGTCACACATAACTGTCTGTCAGGTGTCAGACCAGTACAAACATATACTGTGGCTCATGCAGAGTTATGCATGGATTTTAATTTTTGAAGTAAGATCTTATTTTCTGAGACACCCAACTGCTAGATGTATTTGACAATGGCTGTCTTCAACTGTAGATTATGCACATATCCAGTAATGCTGTATCTCCACTAGCACTCATTATTTTGCTTCATGGATAATGGTCAGTCATGCTAGGTTTGGCAGCCAGATTATTCAAAGGTGCAGGGGAGGAAAGAAATGATGGACAGCAAAAAGTGTGTCAGCAGGTGCCAGTGCCTGAGAGATCAGTTTGAGTCAGGAAATCAGGTCGAGAATCCTGAAAAGTTCACTGTACAAACCCATTAGTGCTCTGAATCTCTCACCTAGCACTGTAAAATACAGCTAAATACAGCAGTTTCAAACTACTGATCTCCTACCACCTCCTCATCTACAGCTGCTTTCCCTTCTTTTCATTTTGTTTCACTCTTAATCATTCATTAGCCTGAATGAGAGATATTATAGAAAATCAGAGATGATAAATGACCGTGTGTGATTAAGTTTAGTGATGATCTTTGGTATTGGGTCCAGTGGAATAAAAGGATGAGACTAACCACTGATGAGCTGCAAAAAGCAAGGAAGACGTGAAAAGCTAAGAGAAATAATATGTTTTGTAATATTGACAAATGTAAGCAATGTACTGCAGTGAACTCTTAGTGGAGATTTTCGGATTTTGCCATGTTAAACCTATAAAACAAGAAATGATGACTTTATGAAACAATTATGAAATATTAACGCTTTCAAATGTTAAAACTATTAATAGATTAATAGAACTAACCGAACAAATTAATTTTTTAGCTTCTTGTTGAGAAAAAATTACAGTTTCTATACTGTAAATTACTATGGAAAACAGTATATATATGTACTACTATAAGTTTTTCACCTACAAAATTAATTGTGTATTGTATAGTGACTTTAATGATACTAACTATAAGGCTAAATGATATCCAACATAATGTGAATTTATAGGAACAAGATTTCTGTTTTGGTTTTAATGAAGGGCTATATACTAAGGCTTAATGTTGAGGCTGTGCAGGGTGCATGAAACAAAAAGGCTAGGAAACACTGTTGTACTGTATGTTTGACACAAATAAGCATACATGTGAAAATCTAAGCTTTGTTAGCTACAGCTACAGGACGTCATCAAATTTCACAAGCACACCACAATGCAGTACTTTTATCTTCAATTATAGAGCCCAGGTCTTGGTTAATCCTAAACAAATACAACTCTAATTCTTATTCTCCTCAGCTTTAACTATCATTAGTAATCCACCCTGACTCAACATGATTTTCAGCATAATAAATACTGAGGACTTAATATGGAAGTAACCTTGCTAGTTAAAGGGCAAGAACTATAAGAAGGGTCAAACATTTAGTGAGATGTGATGACGAGACAAAGCATTAGAGATTTACAGTTCAGCTCAGAGGCATTTATTGCCTTCAGTCAACTTAATTGGTTTCCACTCTGAAATTAAATAATCACCAAAAGTTTTTCTGGCTCAATATAAATCACTCAAAGTAATGAGATGTCAGTAATAAGATGGTAAATAAGATAATTTAATTTCAGCCTGAATAAATAAACAGAGTTCATGCATTAGGTTCAGAAGGGACATACTAACAGCCAGAGTTAGGTATTGACTGATTATAAAACCCAGCCAGCTAGTGCTACTTGCGTAACCCACCCAATGCTGCTAGCAAGCAGCGTTTTTACACATTTTCTATTTTTACACATTTAAACACTAAGGAACCTGCTTGTCTAACGAACTTGGAGGCCATGAGCAACATCAAAGGCTGAATCTGGAAATTAACTCCTGGATTGGACTCCTCTGTTTCTCTAAAACTCCTCTGTTTCCCTAAAAGTCCTCTCTTTAAGAAACCTATTAGCATATGGCATCAAAACGCCTGGGACATTTCAGCTAGTTAATGCACTGTGCTTCTCTCATATAGAACTGCATCTCATCCACTACTGTTAAATTATATACTGAATGCAAAATCTTCTCAAAATCTTTGTGATACAAGATACAGAGTAAAATATTAAGTAGTTGGATATGTATCAATGTGGAAAGACCTGGTTACCAAACAACTTACAGCTTAAGCGAACATCTATATTCTAGCCTTAAGCTTCCTGTAAACCCAAGGAGTTGGCAAACTGCTTGGCAACAGATTTTTATGTTCATGGATTCCATGTCTTCCTGGTGTGGGCCCTTATCAACAAAGTACCAAATCCCTGTTCACAATAAGGTTTGTTGTATCAAAAGGATTGAGAGCTTCTTGTTAAGTTTTATTGTCAAAGGAAATGCTGAATTTAAGTTCTGCAATCATTTGGCATACTTCATTAAACACTGCTTTCTGACCTACTCTTGTGAAGTGACTTCAAAGGCCCACATTCTCGCTAATAAAGTGTTACAGCGTTCACCAGCGCTTTAAAACACCTGATAATAAATGTGAGCCGAATTACATTAATTAGAGAGATCTTTAAACCAAAATATCCACGTTGTAGATAACCAGGGATTTGGATCCTCAAAATCATGCTCACACCCTTAAGAGTGATCTAACTCATAATGATCATGACACCTATAATACAATTAAAACTCTGGTTCCTCTTTGGTTCTTTTGGTTCTTTTGTATTTTAGCTCTACAGTATAAAGAATTTAGCAAAGACTTGCTTTTTTAAATGTAAATGGCTGGATCACTAAATTACATGGCATTCATAGTTACAGAATCTTATTAATATGTAGCATTTACACACAAAGTATGTGCACAAGCATATCAACATACTACTGTAGACAAGCATGAAAAATCAACATACTAACAGCATCTAAAACATAAAATTAAAATATAGTTATACGTATGCACAATGTTACAAGTAAAGTACAAGTGAAGTACAAACATTAATACAGTGAAATCTAATAAAGGATGATGAGAATAAAACTAACAGGCCCAGGCTAATTAAGTCACTCTCTATGGCTAAACAATGGAATGTGTCAGTGAAACAGATTTACATGAGCTTGGCCTGTGAGATTCTTTCTCTTTGCTCCCTGCTTTTCTCTTTCTCATAGTTCCACGCACCTCCATGCCCTGTAACTCAAACTCTGACTCTCATTTCAACAACCTGAAATTCTATCAAATACTCCTATGTTGCCTCTCAAACTTTTGCTGTGTAGAGAAAAGGAAGAAATGCCCAAGAAATCGGCCAAATAATAAGAAAATGGCTAAAATCTCTAACAGCTTTAAAAAAAAGGGAAACTAACCATTTGGAATTAAAATATCTTTTTTTTTTTCAATGCACTACAGTGACTTCATATGATGTTAGGGTTAGGGTTAATGGTCCAACATTGAGGTTAAGTGCTTATAAACAGGTCATATACAAGTAGTTAGATAAATATTTCACTGCTATTCAATTCTATAATTTTATATATAGGATTGTTTGTGTTGTTGTTGTTGTTGTTTTTCTGCCTTTCCCATGTGTTCTTTATTTTGTGCACTCAAAGGAGGACAAAGCTGCTGGGAGCCAGCGCTAAGGTATTCGTCATCTTAAATACATATCAAACACAAAAGGGTAGTTCTGGATTAGGGCCATGGGCCAAAATCAATATATCATGATTCAATATAGCAACTTCAACAGCACACAGTCAGCAAGAAAAAGCCCCCCGCACAGAACAACTTCTATTTGCATTCCTTGTTGCTCTAAAACATACACATTCTCCTAAACATACCGGCAAAAATACAAATCAGTTATTTTCAAACTTTCAAAAAAACACTGGACACTCTTTATAGATAACACAAGCTTTTGATTAATTACTGTACTAGTGTATTTCACACCTTTAACTCCAAGCCTAACAAGTAGAAATAAGTGCAATAACAGCTTTCATTGAAATAATGCATGGGTGCCAACAAGAAACCTTTTCAACAAGATGAACAACACATTAGGCTGGTTGTGCTACAGATGAATTGGTGAAATTAGTAATAATTCCAGGTTATGCAAGAAAAAATACCACCCAGGCCGCTTACAGAGCATGTAGTGTTGCTTTCATTGTTATTCGAAGCTCTGATGAGTCTGCGGGCAATATTTTACAGCAAAATTGAACACTAAGCACCCTGTTCTTTCTCCCAGATCTCCTAATTACAAATAGGTACATAGAGGGAGAGAAGCTATTAATTTCAGATAATGGAGGCAGCAAGAGTTTTGGTATGCATGTTCAGTATGCTTAAGGCTAAGAAATGTTGAAAAATCATTCAAGACATCAGTCTAAAGTGAACCCTGTTTAAAATAAAGTTATGAAACTTGGAGAAGGCCCAGCAGCCATGGGTTAAGCCAGTCCTTCTCTACTCTTGACAAATGCCACCTCCCCATGTCTACCCAAAGCTTTCCCAGGTGACCAGGGTTAAACTCCATTACTTGCTTCTAGGCAGGAGCAATGGATGGGGAGCACATCAATCAAGCTGTTTTCGGCTGTTTTAAAATGTACTTGCCTCTCTCTCACACCAGCCTTCCTGATCAAGGAGGTCGGCTATTGTTAAAACATCAATCGCTCAGACCTGTCAGCTTGGCTGCACTACCTCATCACAGGTGCCATAGAAAGAGGAGGAGAAGGGGCACCTGATGAAGAGGTGTTTGATGGGATGGTGGGAGATGAGAGAATGAAGGGGTTCTTACCTTGGAAGTGGTTCAGATTTGAACCTTTTTTAAGATCTTAAAGATTTGGTGAGATTTGAAAGATGGCTGATTGATGGCTGGGTCGTGGTAAAGTTTATTTTTTTTAAAATGTTGATATTTTGTTGATATTCAAGATTTTCAGATGAGTGATATTAAGGGCCCAGCAAATCTGTTGACTAGTGCAGATTTCTGACCTGTGTTGACTCTTTCTGCTAAAAAAGCTTTAGTTATATGTCTGTTACGTCGAGGTTCCCACACCGCCTCCTTCTGGCCATTAGTGGTAACCGTCACCTGAACTGGTAATTGGACTACATTTCCCAGCAGCCCTCATACCTGGGGCTGACCACGCCCCCTCATTACACACTTGCAAGCAATCTCTAATCAAAGGACTCTGTATATAAACCATGCACAAACCCTGTATCTTTGCAAAGTCTTGTATTCCCTTGGTTGCAATTCTGAGCGTTTTACCTGTTTCTGATATCCTGTTATTACCCTGGCCTGTTCCTTGTTTTCTAATTGTTTGCTGCCTGCCTTGTTACCTGGATTGTTATTTGGATTGTGTATTCTGTCTGCTGCCTGCCACGACCATTGCCTGTATACTGGCTATCCCTTTGCCTGCCGCCTGCCTCGAACTTTACCTGTGCCCCGATTCTGATTCTGGTTTGCCTCTGCCATCCCTGTTTGCCTGTGTTGACCCCTGCCTGTTTACTATTGTTTTAATAAAAACCTGCAAACGGATCTGCACGTCTCTGACTCCTTCGTAACAATGTCGCACTAAAGAGGACCTGAGAGCTATTTTTTGTCCTTCATTTGTTAAATTCAATAACCAAAGTGTTTGATTTTTGTTGCAACTGAACTCTTTAGTTACATCAAAGGCATTAACCATGTTTTGTAACCTGCTTGCTAAATTGTGAAAATTTAGTTGGACCATCATCCATATGTTGACCTATTTTCATTTTGGTCCATTTTATGCATTTTAAATACATATCTGTGGAAACACTTTCTTGAGCACATAATTAGCACACAGACTAAATCTCTCCAAAATCTATTTGTGTTTCCAGGAGTAGAAGCCCAGTCATGAACAAGAAATCATATCAATAAGCTCACAGTATAACACTATGCTATACTTAATTATTGCTTTAGTAGAACCAATTGTGATCCTTGGTAGCCTTATTGATCACAAAAAAGTGTAAGAAAAAAGTGTTTGCTGTAAAATACTTTTATCTCGCTCTAAAAAAGGGAATGAAGTCTTGAACCCCTGTGTCTAGTAGTTTCAGGCAAGTGGAGACACTGTGTGCCTGGCATAAGGGCAAATCGTCAGCTGCATGCTGGGCCACTTAAGAGTACTGCTGATTCCCACAGCATGAGGCACAGAAGATCTACCCAGGTTCAGGTCAAAGAGCAGAGTGGAACGCTGGGATGAATTTATTAGAGAGAGATAGACAGCAGAAGCGGGGGGAAGGGAGGGCCAGAAAAGGAAGAAGAGAAGAGAAATGAAACACAGAAGAGAAGGCATCACTGTGGCAACCATCTAAAAGTCATGATTGTACCTGTCACACAGGTCAGTACATCCTGTTGAGAGAAGGTATTTTACCATCATTGTCGATCTCTGTCTTTGCTCTCTTTGTCCGGTCATACTGTAAAAGAACCCAGGAAAGAAATATTTTAGCCCACATAAACTAAACTTTGTCTGCTGATATTAAAATACTTTTCATGGTCCAAAATATGTAAACAAGTTTATCTGGGATTTCAAATTCCAATAAAGCTATTGAATACAACTGGCATTGTAGAGAAACATGCTTCTCAAACATTGTAGCAACAGTTTGGGGAGGGCACTTTTTCTCAAACAACAAATTCAGCATGACAATGCCCCGGTGCACAAATCTGGTTCATAACAAAATGATATACAGAGTCTGTTGTGAGGCAGTGTACAGCAGTGCTTGTAATGAATGGATAGCCTTTGTTGATGTGTAGTGATCATTAAATAGCTGATTATTACGTTGGGTATCCCAGTGGCATGTGTGTGTTTTTATGTTAAATCCTGCTGAGTAAGGCAGTGTTACACTGATGAGTTTTGGAAGGGCAGTAATCTGTATTTTTGCATCCTCTACCCTAATTTTTTGAGCACTCCCTCATTTCCTCATTTTCACAATCACTTCCACCCCCCCTGCTTCTTAGCATGAATTGCTACTCGCTTTTACTAGTCACCTAGTTGCAAGGGCAATACCATATGTAAATCATACAATACTGTTAAGTTCAGTGGTCTTTGCTGTTGCTGTGCGCACCAGTGCAGTTCCCTTGTAACATGCTTTTCATCCAGCTACAATTAGACTGGGAAATGGTGCATGAAATGGTGGAGAGTGAATGCTGGAGAGGAGAAGAAAGAGAGAGCGAGAGAGAGAGAGAGAGAGAGAGAGAGAGAGAAAATCACAGCCAAACTAACAAAAATTATGTTTTCAAAAGCAGGAGAGAGAAAAGAAAAACATAGTGATGAAGTGAGGACTCAGGCTAAGACAGAAAATGAGAAATCACTAGAGATACGAATCAGGGAAAGATAAGAGCATATGTGTCTTTGCTAGATGTCATACTGTGCTAGAGTTTGGAAATGTCAAAAACTTCAGCATAATGATTTAATTACTACCTAAAAGAACTAAAAAGTTTCACAGGGGACATTAAACCTGAAGGGCATCTGAACTTAGAAATTGTCCTTCCTTAATACTGTATTAGCCACTGACATGGAGGAAGTCAAGCATGTTTTAAGTTTGTTCCCCATCATATTTTGTCCTCTACTGTACTGTGACATCTCGAATGAACAGTGGGGACATCACAGAACAGGAGGTTTAAAAAAGCCTTGTCATTATGGCCCAATTATGCCACTTCATAGATGTGTTTAGTCTTGTAGAGATACAGAAAAGGGCCTGCCATTCATCTTCTGCTTGTGAACCAACCTCCTGCTGTTCTATGATGTTGTCACTCAAGTTATGAATGAAGAAGTGTAGTGTGCCAGCTGAAATTACAATTTGAAATATTTCAGGAGGTAAAATGCTTACCATGGTGCTTTAGTAGGCTATATAGATGCAACATTTAGAACACTCCAATTAATTCAATTAGCAAACAAGTGGCAAAATTAGCAAAGGATCCTGTCAGCATCCTACCTCCCATAGTTGGTCTCCGGGCCTCTAGAGGGCCCCTGTGTTCCCCTCTCCCTTAGTTCTTCCTTGTGTGTCCTTGTTAGCATTGTTCAGGTCACCTGTGCCTTGTTTCCCCTGGGGTATTTTAGTTGTGTTTTTCCCCTTGTGCCTCACTTGGTTTTTGAGTTTTGGCTGTCCTTCGGAAGTCCTTCCGAGCTGTCAAGTAAGGTGTTCCTAGTTATTTTGTTTATGTTCTTTGGTTTTGTTTTCTTCCCTCGTGGAGTTTTTCTTATTTTTCCCATGTATTTTTTTTCATATATCAACTGTTATTAATACCTCATTCCGAGAAAGACTTCTGTTGGATCTTTTGTTGCTGTTTGGGTCCAACATTACTGCCTCTGTGGCTAAGTGGTAGATCTCTCAACCACCACACCAGAGACCTGAGTTTGAGCCTGGCTTGT
>JAZGTK010014322.1:0-13797 GCA_036877625.1 Ambastaia sidthimunki
CCATGTGTATGTAACACACCTTCATGCCTTCCTCCCAGCTGATCCACAGGTCTCCACGGGTTAGGAAACATGCCACAGCATGACGGGCCAGGTGGTGGATCCAGCCCTCCTGTCTCAGCTGGGTCATGATGGCATCAATCCAGGGGAATCCAGTCCTAGCCTCAGCCCATTTGGCCAGGGCCTCGGGGTTCTTGTCCCAGGGGATACGCACACAGATCGGGTTGCCCTCCATCTTGTCAAAGCGCGGGTTGAAGGTCGCGGCCATGTAGAAAAACTCCCTCCACAGCAGCTGACCGTAGAGAGACAGAGGAGGAGTGCTGCTTTCCTTCACCTGCAGTTCACAGGAATCTCATGATATATTCTACACATATTCTATATAATCCATATGAACGATTTTACTTTGTGTTTTGGTTGGAAAATTGTGCTCTTTGAGAAAGTGAATTCTAGACAAGAGTATGCATACTAAAATAATAATAATAAACATTATTTTTGTTCCTTTTTGATGGGCAAATTTTACACATTAGCAGTGTGTGTGTGAAACCATTTATGTTACTTGAAAATGAATAAATAAAAGTGTCTGGTTCAGTGTCTTAAATCTTACTGGTGGGCCTCTGTTAGTACAGAAAAACAGGTTGCAATGAACCGTGTCTTACCTGCGGAAGCCCAAAATGTCTTAATTAAAATATACATTTCATTCATCTTGAATGTTACTAATGAAGTAACAGGATTGTGTCGGTACCTTCTGGTAGAGGTCTGTGAGTTTGAAATAAAAGAGACGGCAGGACAGACAGCCAAAGCGGAGGTAGGGACTCAGGCCAGTCGGACTGGCCAGTAAAGAGTTGGCGTTCATTCTGGGTCTTTCAAAGTTTGCGACCCAAGCCTGGCAAACACACGTGAGAAAGAGTACATGTGAAATACATGAGAATCATAACAGGCTTCAGCTGCCGTCACAAATCTACGTTTCAGGTGGAGTTCTCAGAGAACAGTAAGTCACAGAACAGTGTTGTATATGATGTACCTTTCTCTCTAGGTGTCTCTCAATCCTGGTCAATGCCTCGGTTTCCCCTCCAGGCCAGACAGCAGACGGAAGCCCCTCAGTGTCAAATCCTGACATATGATAACACACGTTACAGATGCAGCTCTAAACCTGCATATATGGTGGTTTCATGTTGCAATTTATGAAACTGTTGAACGTGTGTTGTCACAGGAAATGGATGCTGTGTCAGTATCATTTAGGTCATGTCTATTGAACTCTACACTCAATTTTAATCACTGCTCCAAACTGGAACTCACCTCATACAGACAGATAAAGCTCACCTAGTTCCTCTAGGGAGGGCACGCCATATTTATCAGCGTGGTCTTCAGAGACAGGTGTGACGCAGCGGCCCATCATGTTACTGGAGAGGGTTTCCACTGGCATCTCTGGAGGGTCCATTCGGCTGATCAGTGTTTGGAAACGTTTGTAGGTGAGAGGCGGCTGACCACCATTCAGTTCAATCATCCTGGAATGATACAGGGTGTAAATAAAGCCGCCATCTTTCCTCCTGTAGCCCACTAACCCTCACACACGTGTGATTTATTTACACTGATTTATTTACACTTCTCAAGCAAATCAACCTACAAATGGATTCCTAATACCACAGAAGTCTCTGTACATTCAGCTGTGAGGAAATGAGCTGCTCTTACTTGTCAAGGTTGTACAGGGTGTGT
Source organism: Ambastaia sidthimunki (assembly GCA_036877625.1). Classification (NCBI taxonomy): domain Eukaryota; kingdom Metazoa; phylum Chordata; class Actinopteri; order Cypriniformes; family Botiidae; genus Ambastaia; species Ambastaia sidthimunki. The sequence continues at coordinate 1,711 of JAZGTK010014322.1, forward strand.
GAGATCTTGACAATGACTTCCACACCCGCCTCCATGGCAAGTTTCTTAATAGCTGCATCCCTCTCCTTCCCAAACGGTTCAGAGTCATACTCAAACGTCAGCCTGGATATTTTCCACTCCTGGGAATAGATTGGAGAAAGACAAAGTCAGTACAATGAAGGAAACTGGAATGCGAGTCTTTTAGGCTCCTGATATCAGGCTAAAAAAGTCTGTGTTTCATGCCAGTCTTTCCTGATGCAGTCACATATTTAAAGTCTGCGAGCAGTATTTTAAAAGCACCGAATTTCACCTTGAAAAGACGTGGAAAAACATTGGCCGGTTGTCCTCGGATGACAAACAGGCGGGAATTGAGTTTCTGTAAACTGCAATCAAGATCCTCCAGACACTGCAGGAGAAATCTGTCAGGAACACGTGAACACATTCATTCCTGCTGGACAATGCTTTTGTGGTGCTTTTACAATTCATGTAATGCTTATTTATTTAGTTAAAAATGTGCTCAGAAATACAGCATTATATCTACATTGTTTACATGTTTAGCAGAAACATTTAGAAGAAGATATTAACTGAAGGTATTAAACTTTAGGTCCTCAAGACGTCTCGGAGATCATGAGCCACAAAGTGACACTTTATGATCTTTCTGCACTGAAGGTTCCTGGTGAAGTCAGAGAAGCCCTGAGACTGTCCCTCAATCCCTTCACATCCATTCAGATTTAACTCCTTTAACTGCTGTTTCCTCAAATCTGCCGTCTCATCTATGAAGTCATTTCTCACTTCATAACAATCATGAATTTAAAACACTAATCTGACGTGAACCGTTGAGATCTATTACAAACTTTATTACAGTGGAACATAATTTACATGAGGGAGAGAAACACATTTATATTCAAATGATAACAGTCACAGAGCATTCTATGAACAGCGGCTATGAATGATTGTAAAATCAATATTTTAGTAACACGCTATGCTTGTTAACTAGTCAAAGTATTTACAATGATTGTGCTCATCACATTGTGTCAGCTCATTTTCACTAAAACACAATGTCCTCTAATATCTACCATCTTTTGGATTAAATGTTTTTCACAACATGACCTGGACGTCAGCCCCCGGCCATCATTTACACATTTACCTACTCACAGATTTAAGCTGCACTCAAACTATATCAAACTATATGGGCTAGATATGGCAATAAGGAGTAGTTATTGTAGTTTATTGCATCTATTTGAGAGCTTGTTAATTAGTTACTGCATTTGCAGTGTTTCTAAACTATACATAAAGTGCTTGGCACTGCAGAAAGACAGATTATATGAAATCAATGGCTATTTAGCTATTCTTGATCATTTTCTCATGTTCAGACTCTTAATATCTTTCTCTGGTTTTACACCCTGAAAGCAGGAAAATGTGATTATTTGATTATGAGGTCAGATTAATTTCCCTCACCTCCACCTGTTAACCCCGAGGTTGGACGACCCAGCAAACCAGGGATCCAGGAAGTAGACGCATCGAACCGTGTCTGATCCGCGCACTGCCTCCTGAAGGGCAGGGTTGTCATGGAGACGGAGGCCCTTTCTGAACCAGTGGATGGAATTGGGGGCCATGTTCACTGTATCACAATAAAATGATTCAAAATCATTTTATTGAAATTATTTACCAATTTTCATGTTTCTCCCAAATGACAGAGAAACACTTTAAATCTGGACTCAAACTCTGTTCATCTGAGCATCAGATTTCTTAATCATTTTCCTCTGACTCAGAATATTGACGTCCACACTGAGTAAATCAAACATTCCTACTTGCACTTGAAACCTATTACAAACACATGTAAGAAAAGCTAATAAAACTGTCTTTATAGCACAGAGCTACACTGTCTGATTATGAACTAGATTAACTTTCTGTCTGTGTGCTGAAATTGACCATTACACGACTCGATAACTGACGCTTACAAGAAACCTACTGTACAACAGTGTAGAAAAACACACAGCATTTCATAAAACCTTCATACAAACACAGATGACTACAGGTGTACATACTGTCACAGCACTAAATTAAAGTGACATGTATGGTTACCCTTGACCGAAATGTGACCTCTGCATTTAACCATCACTGGTGAGGAGTGAACACACACTGCAGGTCATGAACACACACACACTGGAGCAGTGGGCAGCTGCCGGCGCTGGAATTGAACCAGCAACCTACTGATTATAAGCCCGACTCACTAACCAGCAGACCACAACTAAGCATGTGTTCCTGTAGCTCAACTGGTATTGCGTTGCATTATCAGGACAAAAGGTTGTGGGCTCGTTTCCCAGGGAACACAAGTACTGAAGCGTCTACCAAATGCATAAAAACACTAGCTATTAATTATGAATATTCAATATACAGTACGTAACTATCATTTAGATAAGTGAATGCAGTACCACTGCGTTTTAATTTCCAGGTAGTAGCTGTTTATCACATTGTACTTGTGCAGTTTGTACATCAGCTCAGTATAATGTGCGTCTGCTGTCTGTCAGTCTGGTTGAAGAACACTGTAGGACTGTTTTAAAGGGAAACCGGTGCAGTGCACTTGAAAAGTAGGTCAGTGGCAAGTATGTGAAACTGGTCAGACATGAGTATTCAGTAATAACACGTAGACTTCTGGATCAGAACTCAAAGCAGTTGTTCTGAGATCAATGAGACAGAACCAGAGAAACGCGTCAAATCTCTTCACTGGAGAAAGCGGCGCGGGAATTGAGGTCACCGGCGGGGGTTATGTAACCCAAACAGCGCGCGTATCTCCTCTTAGCAATAAACACAGCTTTAAGCAGACAGAAGAGTGATACCTTTAAGCGTTATGTCAGCCCCGGGCACACGAGCATCTCTCCCCGCGATCAGTGAGGGTCGCTCGGGCAGAAACGCGGATCTGTGCTGGTCCAGTCAGAGTTTGACGCGACGCTCCCAGCGGGAGTTCCCTGTGAGCGCACGCGCGCTTCTGATTGGCTGACCGGACGTCACGTGGTACGCGGACGCTCAAGATGGACAGTATAAATGAAGAGACGCGAATGAAACAAACTACAAATACTTCATATATAACCAGAAATCACTCAAACATTTGTGTGTATATCTGTTTTAATTCAAGACAGATATTTAATTCTGTTTTAATGTTTGCCAGTCTGTGCATGTTTCATAAATATCAGTTGTAATAGTAGCTTATTTAAGAATACTTGCTTTAAACGTTTATTCGTTATGTGTTCATTCATTTTAGTCCATTGGCTGGTGCACGATTTTATTAAAGGAAAATACTAAACTCAACAAATACAATTGTCCGCATTTCTGAAAATACTGTATCTTATAAAAGGTATTGTTGCGTTTCTCTTACAAGTGCTCTTGTTTCCAGTTTTGATTTCTTCCACTTCTGGGTAATTGAGAAAAGTGTTATTATCCAACAGACTGTGGGATTAAAATACTTTTGTACACTGATGCATGTATATTTTATTTCTTAACATCTTTAGTTTTTTCACAGCTGTCCCGTAAGTCCAGTGAGTTGAGTTGCTGGATAATAATGAGTTTATCCTCTTGATAAGGATTTTATGTCATCTTGCTTGATGGTATGTTGTGTGTGATGGTAATGTCAGCTGAAGTGTGTAGGGTGGAGATAAATGCAGTATATCACCTCACCTCAGAAAGCCAGTTCTCCTTCATCCAGTCATTCAGGTGTCATTGTAATGTCTGTTCTAAGAAAACTCTTTGATAAAGAAAACTCTTTCTGTTCTGTTTATATTTTTAGAAAGCTATTTTCTTCTGTTTCCTCCATCAGGCAAGTATGCAAGTCTCTGTCTGGTATCTGTTTATGAAGGTCTCTCTCTCTCTCTCTCTCTCACACACACACACACACAATTTCAGTACAACTATTTTAGTATTAAGTAGTAGACTAGTAGAATACTCATATTCTAGTATAAGCCAGTTCTAGTATTCCTTTTCCAAACCTATACATTTGATGTTTTCTTTGCAAAAGTCATCTGTAGATATTAATGATTTGAAACAATTGAAATCTGACTTCATAATTCCTTTTTTTACCTTTATTTTCAATTTACATCAATTTTAACAAAACCAGAACCAAAAAGAGAGAACAAAAGAAATCATGATCATAATAAAATTAATATAACAAAAATATACACACCCTCACACATACACACACATCCTGCTCAGAGATGCTTTGGGAGCAAAATTTCGGCATTCCCAAAATAGTCCCTCTGTCTTTTGATCATCCCGTGTGATTCCGCATCCTCTGAGCAGGCTGTGTGTATTGAATGAGGCTAGTTCGGGAGTGGGATGGTCTGGGAATTCTGGGAATACTGACTGTTAGATGGAATCTAATAGCACCTTCTGAAGATAGACTGAGCCGTGCCAGGGTGTTTTCCTGATGCAGTTGGAACACCAGGCCGCTGCTGTTCAAATCCAGATTTTAACTTCATTTTTCCTGTGAGGTAGCTTTTCTTTAGAAAATGAAGATCATGCAAATAAACAAAAATAGAACTTGTTTCCAAATTTATTAGATTTTTTCTTTTGCTCTTACGTTATGGGACCAAAACTTCCTTTTGTGGGCAACCATGTGAAGACTACTGATGTACACAAAAAAAAGACAAAAAAAATACAAAAACTGAAATGGAACTGCACTTCCCCCAAATAATGTTGGTGTGCACAGACACACAAACACATAATTGTGAAAATATAGATCTGGCTGCTTCAGTACAGACTTTTACAACAGCTGATTTGAGATTTTTGCTATTATACACAGTAAATATTAACTTATGCCCTCCTCAGTTTCAACATTTCACATGATCTTGCGTAATGTGATGTTTTCTGCTCACAGTCACAGTCAGGAAGCAGAGGGAGGAGGGCACAGGAACTGGGCGTGGCCTTCTTCAGTGGGAGGGGCTACTGCAGTATCCAGCCATAACACTGTACAGCATCACCCGCCCACCCCTGCAGGATGTGATGACATCAAGCCATGTTTCTATCTTTCGTTTTGTCCCCCTTCTGGCTCCTGTCAGGGGAAGCACTGAGGGCTTGTGGGAAACATGGCTGGATTTCAGAGGGAGGGACTATTTGGGGCAAATCCCATTTAGCGCTGGTTTCCTGTGCGCTAAACATGGACAGCACGACTTTTTGTGTTTTAGAGAAAAAAAACTCAAATTTTCAAATTTCTTTTCTTCCGTATTTCATTATTTGGAACATGTATTGCATCCTCACAGTTACTGCCTATCGTTGGTCTCATCTCGTAATCCACATGCGTTTTATTTTCTTTACAAGAAGCAGACTGCACCAATGTCCACTCCGAACTCCTGACCGTCTCCTCCGATGTCCATGGGAGCGATGTCCACGATGGGCAGCCTGGAAGTCTTCTGAGTTTTGTACTCGATCACCGTCTTGCCCCACTGGCCTGTGTGCTTCTAAAGACATGGCAGAAAAAACCCACATGATGTTGTTTCTTTCACATATTTACCATCAGCATACTTGAAACGTGTATTATATTGTTTGTCTTACCTTGCAACCGTCCTCCAGTACGCTGTAGGTAAAGCGGCTGTTGCCCTCCGCTCTGATCTCCGCATCATTGGATCCCTGCAGCAGAAGAGCCTTCTTCAGGTTGCCTGTGGCCTGGTCCATGTAAGCAACACTGTTCTTGCAGTGGTAGGTGATGGTCTGAGTGGCCTCAGTAGACAGCAGCCTCAGGAAGTTCATCTGGATGCTGGTGGTGCTGGTCTGGCCGTTTTCAGCATAGCTGAACTGAAGCAGAAAATGAGAAAACTCAGTAACTGAAACAGACATTTTAGTAAGAACAATTCAACTCCTCATCAGTCCAGTAAACTACACGTCATTGTTTTTGCTGGTTTGTGACTGGATAGTTTTAAAAAAAGTTTTAAAAGAGTTTTTCAGCACCATGAACCAATAGAGATTCAGAACCATAAACAGCTCTCCAAACCAGCTGTAATCCAACTGTGTGTGTGTGATCAAATCCAAATTTGTCATGTTAACAATCTTCCTGTGTGTAGAATTTTTTTGTTAGATTTGTCTGGTGTTCATTTGAGATCTTTCATGTCTCTTAACTGAGATGTACATACATTTGTTTAAAAGATCTGAGCATCATTACTGAACATCTCAGCATTACTCACGTGGAATCCTCCGTTCATGCTCTCGCCGAACCACACGTGCTTGTGTGTCTTGCTCTTGCTGCTCCACCAGCTCTTGCGTGGGATTTTGGGAGCGCTGGGCCTCACGCAGGTCTCTCCTGTCTCCATGTTGCAGAACACTTTGATGGCATCAGCACCGCTTCCAAGGTTTGGATCCACCCAGTAGTCACCTGTTGCCCAGGACACAACATCCAAACTTCAGTGAGTAACAGTGTGGAGAAGTAACAGAAACTGTAAAGTGAAGTTAAAAAGAGCAGTTAGAAGCTTCATCATGGTCTCTGTGGTTCTCATGGTTCTCTTACCGCTCTTCCATTCGGGGTGGCACAGTTTCAGGTCCTTGCAGCTGCGTGCCGGGTTCTTGCGGCTGCCGTCCGGGCTGCGGATGTCCTCCATCTGGCTGTTGATTGACTTCAGTGTGGCATCCACTTCAACATCATGCTGTCTGATGGAGCTGGAGGCCTCGTCAGCTCGCATGTAGCGCAGCGGATCAGGTCCCTTCTCGGGCTGAGACAGCCCAGCAAAAGCAGACATGTCAATGCCGGGACCTGGGGGACCAGGGGGGCCCGGGGGGCCGGGGTTACCGGGTGGACCCTAATGAGACCAGAGAAAGAAAACATTTCTCAAACATGTTATTCTACTATTAACTACAAAGACAGGCCTAGTAAGAACGATTTGTAGTAATTTTTTTTTTTTTTAAATGCTAAGTTAATAAATAAATCGGTATACAAAATGTGATATGCTTTAAATTTGCAAAATGATTTCAAATAATGATCAAATATTTTATTAATAATAAAATGTCTGACATTTTTTCTGGGAAAATGAAGCGTCATTACAACTTCTTGAAGTCTCTATGCATCAGACTGACTGCACATAACTTTATGACGTATTAAAATCTTTTAGTCAGTGCAAACCATTGCGATATGCACATTTGATCATTTTAATATATTGTGCAGCCCGAATATATAACAGCAGATTTGTTCTGTTTTATATTTTTAAGTGGTTCAGTGCTAGTTCTGTGTGTGCAGCACGGGTCTTTCAGACAGGTGAATCGAGAAGCAGTTTTAATGTGTGTTGCACTTACGACTGGCCCAGTTTCTCCAGAACGTCCACGAGGTCCAGGTGGCCCAAGAGGTCCAGGTTGACCATTAGCACCATCCTTACCAGCTGGTCCAACAGGTCCAGAAGGCCCCTGTTTTAGATGAATCTTCATTATCATGTTCATAGCTTGCTACCTGATGGTATGAATAGAATTTGGAGAACAAGTTCACCTTAGCACCACTTGGTCCAGCAGGTCCAGCAGCACCCTGGTCTCCAGAAGAACCCTTTGAGGAGACACAAATAAAGTGTTAACAAATTCCAGTCTTTGCTGTTGTCTTTATGTAAGACCAGCAGAAAAGACTCACTGGAGGTCCAGGAAGACCCTGCAGACCAGTGAATCCTCTGTGTCCTTTCTGCCCCCTTTCTCCAGCCTCTCCTGCTTCGCCCTTATCACCGCGAGGTCCTTGGGGTCCCTGATGAAGAGGAACAGGAAGGAACCAGCAACAAAATGTGAGCAACATTAAAACCCTTAGCAAGGGGATTTTGTGTGTTATATCATTTTGACTATTTTGGGCATTTAGAAGCCCATTCACCGCATATATTAAGCTTTATTTTAAGTCTGTTTATTCTGCTCTGTCTTTATAAAATATACTTACAACCATGCCTCTAGCTCCAGCAGGTCCCGAGGGTCCAGCTGGTCCTTGTGGGCCCTTTAGAAACACGAAATGAAAATGCAGTAAATACAACAACTAATAATCAAACGTGAGGTGTAAACATGGATAATGCTCTGAAGTTCTCTCCTCAATCTTCATAATGAAAGTCTTGCTTGTTTTAGTGATGAAAACATTCATGTGGACATGGATAAAAGAGAACGTCAATGAAAATAATAATCTGGGAAATACAAATGTGTTTTTTGGGGGGATGTTTGTATTTTTTATTATGTTAAAATAGACCACAGCAATAATATCATTAATGCTAATCTGCTGCCTGTATAATGTTTCAAGAAATATAGCTTGAATCATTTTGCTGGAAGTGATGTAACCTGATGAAATGCATTTTTATATCTAAAAGATTTTATACAATCCCTGAAATAATCCTTATATGAGAAATTATGAGGTCTCAAAAGAGAAAGTTGAATTACTCACGGCCTCTCCTCTGTCTCCCTGTTTGCCAATTGGGCCAACAGAACCCGGGGCACCAGGCGCACCAGGGGCTCCAGGAGGCCCAGCCGGGCCAGTGTTACCACGCTCACCCTAAAAAAAAAACAAAACACATTTCAGCCACCTGAAATTCAATGGTGCATGATCTGACCAATATCTGAGTGTGGTTTGTGTTTTATAGGTATGATAAATCTGTTATATATTGTTATACACCAAGATCAAGATGAACTAGAACTAGAAAACTAGTAAAGATAATGTTAACTAGTGTTTGTTTACCTTCACACCATGAGCACCATCTCTACCAGGTGGACCATCAGATCCAGAGTTACCCTAAAGACAAATATAATGAATAAAGAGCTTTTCTGACTGTTAGGAGCCACTCCAAGCATTTGGTATTGATTTGATTTATACCTCACGTCCGGGTTCTCCAGCAGGTCCGGTCAATCCAGGAGGTCCAACAGGTCCAGGAGGTCCACGGTCACCAGCAGAACCAGAAGCTCCCTGTTTTCCAGGCTCACCCTGTGGTACAATTCAGTGGTTTTTAGTATAGTGTTAATGTCATAGTGGGATCTAGTGAGATCTAGTGTGTTCATTTATTATCTGCCTGACTCTTGGTCTAAACGTGACACCTGTGAAGTTACTTGTTTCATCTTCAGATCTCTGTCTCTGTCTCAGTTAGTGATTTGGTGAAGACAGACAGATGTTCATATGCACTGATGTTTTTAGTGGCTGTGTTTACTCACAGAAGGTCCAGGAAGTCCTGGGAAACCTCTTTCACCACGCTGACCCGGCAGACCGACAATACCACGCTGACCAGCTAGACCAGCAGGCCCGGCGGGACCTTCCGGACCCTACACAGAAAAAAATTGAAAGGAGAAGGTTAGGAATCTAATTGGAGAATACACCAGTTAACAAAACGATAATTTAGGATCTGAGTCTTACAGGAGGACCATCCTCTCCGGCCTCTCCCTTCTCTCCTGAAGCACCTGGAGGTCCACGCAGTCCAGCATCTCCTGGTCTTCCTGAAGGACCAGCATCACCACGACTTCCCTTTGGACCATCCTTACCAGAAGGACCTGCTGGGCCAACAGAACCAGGGTTTCCCTGAGCAAAGAGAGAAAACATATTTGAATAGAAGAGACAAAGAATATTTAGCTTTCTTTTAAAGCTCTACACCTTGAACAAGATAGTAAATATACAGTCTGTCACTGTACACAAACTCTGGAGAAACCAGAGAGAGAGAGCTGTTTGTGTGAATTCAGGAGGCTTACATTGGGGCCAGGTGGTCCAACTCTTCCTGCAGCACCGGGGAAACCAGTGGCCCCCTAGAACAGAGGAGGAAGTTATTGTTAAGTCTAGTGTCATCAAGATATAATATTCTATCTATCATTTAGTGTGAAGGTAAGAAGAAAACACTGATCATTGGATGGCACACTAATATGATTTATGAACAATTTATTATGAAGAAACTCACCGGAGCTCCTTGGGCTCCACGTGCTCCTTTAAGTCCTGAAACACCAGTTGGGCCCTGAAAATAAACCATAAACATTCAAGAACCAAATATGTGCTACACAAATCAACCCTAGAAATCTCAGGTAGCAATAACTTAAACCAAGACAGAATAATAAAGAATATCAACCTTTGTGATAAAGGTTGTGATGCGTAAAGTCAGCTGTGCTGGTAAAGCAGAGACACTTACCACCGGACCGGGTGCTCCAGATGGTCCCTGAGGTCCAGGGGCTCCAGCATCACCTTTCTGTCCAGACTCGCCCTGCTCACCCTTCACTCCAGGCTGCCCATCAGCACCCTGATGAGAGAGACGTGACAGATTATAATCACATTCAACAGAAATAAATGATCACGCAAGACATGCCATATTTTAGTCTTTTACCTTCCATTGGGCTTTTTTATATCTATTGGGTTTGACTTCAAGAAAAACTTGTGTTGGGCTTATTGTATGTTACTGATGTTCTACTTACAGGAGGTCCAGCAAATCCAGCAGGTCCAGGTGGACCACCCTCACCGCGATCACCCTGAAAGCATGAAGAGATAAAGAGTGAGATGATTATGAAAATCCAAACCAAAAACACACTTGACAAAAACTGCTTGCTTCCTAATTTTAATGTCTTCATTCCTTCAATTAGTGTTTAAATATAATTACACTAATCATATTAAATCACATGATTTTTGCTTACAGGGGCACCGCGAGCACCAGGGGCACCAAGTGGGCCAATGGCACCAGTTTCACCCTGTAAGAGAAGAATAAAAAAATCAAACAATCATTATAGAAACTGTAACATGTAAATGGGCAGCAGACACAAGCAGAGCTCAAACGTTCACCTTTGCTCCATTGGGACCAGAAGGACCAGGTGGACCAATCGGACCGGTCAAGCCCTACAAAAAATATAATCATATGATGAACAATAAACTAAGCAAGCGTCATGATTTCAGAACATCAGTCAGAACTCACTCTTGCACCATCTTTGCCAGAAGCTCCCTCAGGGCCTTTCTCTCCAGTGTCACCCTAGTAAAAGAGATGCTTGATCACTCATCCAGGTATTGTATGGTTTCAATTGTCCAGTATTAAAATGATACCAGGCCAAGCGGGACTGATGACCGAAGATACTTACTCTGTCTCCTTTAGCTCCAGCGATTCCCACAGCTCCTCTCTCTCCAGGCATACCCTGCAGACCAGGAGGCCCCTGAGCTCCAGGAGCCCCAGCTGGTCCAATTGCACCCTGGTGGAAATCAAACCGAACCATTGAAAGAAGGCACAACGTTAGTGTACAGCAGGATCCAAAAGTTAAGAGTGGCCTAAAAATTTGGGTCATTTAAACTTGGAAATAAATATAAAGTTTCAGGATTCTGAAACAGCTTTGAACTGAAGTTTGAACTGTGAAGTTAAAAAAATAAAGAAGTAATATTTACTATTCTGCACTTTTTCCATGTCACTAAAGAAATATTAGTGACATTTTTTACAAAATGCTCTTTGAAACATTATTAAAATCATGCTGGGACATCAGAATTCACAGAAACATGTGGAGCCCATGTTTGACAGGAGGATGTAGAAATATAGAGATTTGAGATGGAGCAACAGAGCACCAAAGTTCAGTCAAACGTGATGTGATGTGATGTGTTACCTTAGGTCCATCAGTTCCGCCAGTTCCTGGAAGACCCCTGGGCCCCTGGAGACCCTGAGGACCAGCACTTCCTCGCTCACCAGGGAAACCACGCTCACCCTGACAGAGGCACAGCCAGAGAGACAGAATGACTTCTGTGTCATGTAATAAAACATTATTGTGATTTCCACACATTGCAATTAAAGACAGTCACTCACTCTTGGCCCAGTAAGACCAGCAGCACCAGCCTCTCCAGGAAGACCCTACAGAGAAGACAAGAGAGAAGTTATCCTACAGTTATCATCATCCTAGTTACTGATGAGGACAAATGAAGAGCACAAATAAAATGAGCAATTCTCACCTGGTCACCTGGTTTACCAGCTTCTCCAGGGGGTCCAGAGGGACCTGGCAGACCCTGTGCAGAAACAAATACATTTCTTTAATAAACACGACCCCTTGAAATATCATTATTACAAGTAAATCACAAATAATTAAAAGTAATTAAAAATTAAAAGAAATCTTGAATCCAAGTACCTGGAATCCAGAAGGTCCAGGCTGACCCTGCTCTCCTCTCTCACCAACAGGACCCTGAAAATCACAATC
>JAZGTK010014323.1:0-13796 GCA_036877625.1 Ambastaia sidthimunki
TTGTTATTTTATGCCAACAGAACATTTTGACACACTGGAAGCTCCACCTACAGTAAATGGAATACTATAATTCTCAGGATACTGAAACTTCATGACACTCCATGATATCTTAAGCCAGGGACACATTTAACAACTAGCTGCAGCATTCTAAGATTAAAAGATCTCAACGCATTTAAAGACTGTTACCATCGACTAGGGTAGATTTGAGTCTTTGACAGTCAGAGAGGAGCACAAATCTAACGACTGAGGCAGCCAACTACACACTTAACAATAGCCAGTATCAGTTGCAAATAATAAACATGTTTGAAAACAATCTTTGTGACAATGACTGGTTCTTAAAATCTAAAACTAGAATCTGTAGACACCACACATTACACAACTTTATCAGCCAATTGTAAGCACCGAGTACGCCCAACTGAAGTAAACCTCATACTCAGCTTTAATCTCAGCGGCAGAATCATAATGTTAACCATTAAAATTAACTGTGGAAGCCTACAAGTTACATAGCGAGTCATGTCTTCTTACCGAGCAAGTGATCACACACACATTCTTGGGGTTTTGCTTGAGCCAGTTGTACATGTTCTTACACACGGCAAACAGATTGTGAAGACTCGGGGCCTGTCTGGAAGGCCAGTTGCATTCTGAAACCTATTAACAAGTGAGAAGAAAAAGTACAAGAGAAGAATAAACATCACAATAAAAAGTGAGGCAGTAGAAAAAATAATTGCAGTGTAAGTAAAAGACAAAATTAAATCTGTGTAATCAGGAACTGATATAGGAAAAACAGTTTTATTGCCATAAGGACAAAACTGTTTAAAGACATAAACATAAAATTGCAGGTACTTCCAGTTATTTTTTAATGGGGATGAAGTTAAATTCTAAACAACTGCTTTAAGCACAAGCTACAAATGCTGCAACATCTTTAGTAGCCGGATTTTCTTCTGTTTGTTTACAGACAACATGTTCTGCAAAATCAAACATGACAGCTCAAATTATAAATCATCATTATAAACATACTGTTGGGAAGTGGGGTAAGGTGGGGAGACCATTTTGACCATGTACTTGCTCCGTAACTTTTTTTTATTTAAATTCTAATAAAAATAATGCAAATTACTGCTCCATAGCCAGTAAGTAATAATAATGGCTGGTATTGTTTTCTTTCAGTTCGATCATAATGATGGGGAAGTTAATTTTGATTACTGAATGAAGGAGATGAATTACAGTGATTAAAATAAAAAAAAATCTGGAAAACAACATCTCCCAGCATATTCATGTAAATTATAAAACAAAGTATTCCTACAAGATAACAGAAATAAACAAAGAATATTTCTATAACAGCAAGGTAACCATGTAAAAACAAACTTCAAAAGCCATTGACATATCATGAATTATTTCTATCAAAAGCAAACCTTCAATAATATATCAATGTTGCTGCACTTATTCAATAATTTAAAATTAATATTGTATATGTAATGCCAAAATGAACCGAGATATCCTTCATACCTACAGCAGCAAAAATACTTCATGCAGTTAATCCTAGAGGTTATTTAATTACATGGGATAAGCACTATTTAATTTTTAATGAAAGAAGACCAGATGAGTTGTCATAGCGATCACTAACCCATAATTCCTGGTAGTACAGTATGCTGCACAGATGTTGGAGAATGATTCTGGACTCCCTTTGACATTATATGTTTTTTATGAATCATACTGCTAAACATATTTTTACTACAATTTTACAGTTTACTTATCGTTTGCAAAGTGACCAGTAATGTAAAAATGAAAGTTGTGAAATCAGGAAATTCTGAGTGTAGTTCTCACCCTGTTTGAGAACTTGGCCCCCCGATAGTTCCTCTGTGACAGGTTGAAAACAGTGTAGTGGTCGGCATGTCGTGAATCCAGGAAAGAGCGGATATCCTCTGTGTGATTCCTGTAGCCCATCTCCACTGCTTCAGCAGGATATGACATCACTAACAGAATGAGGAAAGTGGAAATTGACAATTAGGAAAGGATCTTGATGACTATTTCCACAAAGTCTGTGGTCAACACAAACAACAACTTTACTCACAGTTGTAGTGCTGTCTGTTTAAACTATTGCTAACTATTTAAACTGGACTACTAATATAACTCCAGCACATGCATACTTATTTATACATAAATATGGTTTCTCCATTGATGTAATGATTTTTATACTGACCCTATGCTGCCCACTTCCCCTAACGCCACCCCTTAACCTAATCTTCAGAGATAACTATTTACATTATTTAATAAATAAACACCATTTAGTACGTTTTTAAGCCATTTGGTTTAAGACACAGGAAGTGTCCCTGTCAAACATGTTAACATTGTAATACACATATACACACATTTGTGTCCTTGTCAACCATATATACCAGCACACAAACACACAGCTGTGAGAGTGAGAAATAAATAAGAATACCAGATTTTTTGAATACTGAATACTTCTTTAATAATTGTTGTAATTTTGTAGCTCTGTGCACTCACCTATGATGCGTGATGTGATGTAAGCAATGTCCAACTCTCCTTTTGTATACCTAAATTACATACACAAATATTGACAGTATTTTAAAAATATTGTAAAAATATACCTGTTCAGACAGTAAATGCGAGTAGTGTACTTTATTTCATTTTATCAAATTATTCTGATTATTATGATAACAACATTGTGATAATTATTAGAACATAATTCTACCATGCTATATTATAACATGTAAATGTCCAATAGCAACACATGTACAAAATATTTCACCTTAAAAGCATGAATGTGGATATAATATTTATCTGTATATATACTGTACAGTACAATGCCAGTGTACTTTACATTAGTACAAATCAATACTAAAGTCTTTGTGATACTGTAAGCTGGTCACAAGTCATCTAACTCTTAGACTTGGACCACACAACACCCAAATCACGTGACCAATCTACTGAAGCAAGAAATCCCTCTAATGAGATCGTATGTAAACAAGCTACCATTCTAAGCCTCTGTGCAATAGGTGAATGAAACACGCCCTCAGTATCATTTGTCCTCTGTGTGTGTGAGTTGTTCTCTCTTTGCCCACAAGCTGAAAATAGCAGCTTGTTTAATTATAATGCTTGTCCGTGCATGTGAATATATGTGTTTAAGGAAAAGAGGTGAACAGGTAAAAAAGAAAAGACTTTTTATGTGCAGGCTCAACATTTTGCTAATTTAGTGCCAGGTTACCTAACAGAACTTTTTTGTCTTCACCAGAAAGAATAACCTGTGCGGCACAAAGCCCTCTAACTTAAAAACAACATTGTGTATTAGTGTCCTGGTTGGCCTGGTGGAACAATGTAAGGTAAAATGCTACATTACTAAACGCTTTCTTTTCTGCTTAATAATAACAGTTCAGCACATAAATAGGTCAGGACATCATCAGCAGAGAGTCCTCTGGATAACTGCAGACAACTATAACACAGCTGTAACAAACAATCAAGGAGGGCTCCTCACTGTACACTTCAAAACATCATGTTTTTCATTACTTAATTAAACATGCTTGAAACAAGTTAAAGTTACTTGAAGCAAATTTTAATGTTTTATCTAATGTTTTATATTTATTACTGGAGAAAAGCAGACAGTTATGTCACGCAGACAGTGCTCACACGTTTTATGTATTGAAACGCTAGGGCTGCTTTTCACATCTGATATGCAAAAAATGTTATTTTCACAATTTCTTTAGAGGTATTGGGGACACAGATACTGTATGTTTCACTATATTAGTGAGAACATTTTATAGATATTGACTGACTCCTTTCCAGGCTAATAACCCATAACCCTCACACACATCTGTCAACATTATTAGACTTATTATTATTTTGACTGTTTAAAATAGGTTAGGACATTTTAAAGCACTGGCCCAGTACAGCCAAATCTGTACATACACATGTTTACCTATCCAAATAAGAACATACCATAGACTTCAATTGTTTTTAAATAGTTAATTATAATGACAACAAATGAATGCTAAACAAAACCCTGCCCCCTAAAAAATGTATAACCATAAAAAAGGTAGGTAAAATCTGATCCACACACACTCACCTGATATATTAATAGTTACCCAAAACCAGGTCACCCATAACTCTGTTGAAATACCTTGACTGTGCTCAGTTTTACACATGCACACGAATACAAACATACACAGAAACCCCAAACATGCACAAATAAACAGGACTTACGTGGCCACTTGATTCAAAACCTTGGTGGAGGTGTCTTTGATTGTGTCTTTTAGGTTGTCCTTGAAGTTGCTGAAGAACTTTCCAGCACCTCCTTTCACCATATCCAGAAGACCCCCTCCATAGTTTCCGTCTATATCTAGAGATGGAGGACCTTAAAATGATCAGAATTTTATATCTTACAGCACACATGCAGACAAGACACCACAAACACACATTTTACATGTCAAGACTAGTGATGGACCAAATGTCAGATCAGCCAATTTTGGCCATACATCTGACCTGTCCTCTGTCCTGCCTCAGTTCCAAAATCTTCTGAGTCCATAATCTTGTGAATACTTTGCTTTTCATCTAGAGTAAATTATAATTTAAAGCTATTTCGTTTAATGTTATACTTGTCATTTTTAACATGTTTATCTTGTTTTTTTATAAATCTATCATAATCTTAGTATTGCAATTACTATTACTACTTAATATGTCTTACGGGAAAACAAAACATATATTTGTCTGTTTTGTTTTTTCTGTGCTGTCTTTTTTATTTTTCATATGTACAGCTGCTTTGCAATAATACAACATTGCAAAAAGCAACATATAAATTAAACTGAAATGATTTGAGATAAACAATAATAATTTTAGTTTCCACAGTTCTGTCTATTCTTAATTTGCAGTCATTAAATATATATTAGCTTTATATGAGCTTTATAGCCAGCTGGTACTGCACCTGGATCTCCAGATATCTGATTCAACACTGGCCATAGAAAAACTGTTGGTCGACCACTAGTCAAGACAAATTAAACATGCTTATACAATAACTTGGTTAGCATGCAAATAACACTCTAGAGAAGCAAACAAAAAATACCACATGAATTTATGTCAACATAACATCAAAAAGGAATTAATTATAAATGATGTACAAGCCATCTACATTTGATTTATACATTTGGCAAATGCTTTCATCCAAAGCGACTTACAGTACATTTAAGGAATACATTTTACCAGTATGTGTGTTCCCTCAGAATCAAACCCACAACCTTTGCACTGCTAAAACAGTGTAATAAATTACTTTGTAATAAATGGTAGTATGAGATGGCATGTAAGAGAAAAAAGGGCAACAAAACAGTGAATAAATAAACACATCTAAAGAAAATATTAAACATCTAAAGTGTTTATGAGAGTGCGTTTTTACACCCAACACACTAGACAACACCCAGTTTAAAAATCTGATTCAGTCACGTCCCACTCGGCAGCAGATTTCATCTCCTCTTGTAACTCATAACTCTCATCAGTGAGCAGACAGAATACAGTAATGGGTGGTCATTCATCATCATACATGGAATGACTGCACATCCTCTATCAGTAAGAGTCACTGCAGAAGAAATTAACCAGTTCATGGTTATAGACCAAACCCAACTTGCGGTACATTTAACTTGGACATTTAAAGGCCTGTGCTACACCAGCTGAGATACAGACCTAACATCTGTTTACAACCAGAATTTCTGTCATATATGGAAAGATGAAACATCATCTAAAACATAAATGTATGGCCAAGGGTCAACAATAAATTTGCGAAAGATCTAACATCACATAATTGAATTGTCAATTAACTCATAAAACTGATTTTAATTGTGAACATGACAATAACCATAAATCAAATACACTAATCAGATATGTTAGTCATTACATGTTAAATGAGGATTACATTGTAAAACTTATTACATTGTAAAACTTATACACCTACACCCAGATTAAACTGAATAAAATTGTCAAAACTGAATAAAAAGTAAAACAGGTTTGGAACAATGAGGGTAAAGGAAAAGGGCGAGCTTGGCCTTTACGCTAGTTTATGTGTAATGCTGACAAAAAAATGCATTAAAGATCACAAATTCTGTCAATTTACATATTGTGAGGGCTTCTATAATTATTTTACTCAAAACTGAATACAATAAAAATCAAAAACACAGCTTTTTAATAAAGTTTTTTTTTAGTGAATAAGGCACATTCTGTCAGTCATTCAATAGTCACAGACCTCTCTTAAAATCACACAAAACAGATAAACTAAATGATGTGGAACTATTTTGCAAACAGTGAAGAACCCACACAACAGTACCTGCCTCCCTCTTGTTGTAGCTAGAAGAGCTGGGTGGCCTGGCATTGCTTTAATAGTGGGCCAGAGAGTGGGCTTCCTGTCAGACTTGCCATTAAGGTACAGAGGAGCTCTATTCTTAGTGAGCAAATACACAGGGGTTTAGTTGACTTCAAAGTCCATGGCTGACAGAGCACAGAGACTCTGAACTCCTACCAATGTGCCTTTAATCGCACAAAGTATGCAAGTACACTGGTGTGTGTGTGTGTGTCAGAGAGACATTTCAATTTATTTTTAGTTTATCAAAACGTTATTATTTTATTTATATTTGAACCTCATCTTTAATTATACTTTTATTCCCTGTATTTCTATTTTAAACAACTTATTTGCTTACTGTATAATCTGTTTTATTGTTTTGCACATTTTTGTAGTATAAGTACAAAAACACTGACAGAGAGAGTGAGTGAGTGAGTGAGTGAGTGAGTGAGTGAGAGCTGTCCTGGCCACAAAGATTAGATTAGATTAGATCAATATATTTGTAAAATAAAGGCATAGGTTCCTAACACATTTTTTCTTAACACTCTTATATTTTCAGTTCTCCTTTCCATTGTTCTTTTAATCCTACAGCTCTGAGTCACAGACAGTCATCCTGTGACATGCAGCCCCTCTGTGTGTCTTTGTGAGTATAATTGTGTGCTTGTGTGTCTTGTTACAAGACCCAACTAGCTTTTCAATTATACATCACCTCTGGGCCAAAACAAAGCTAATGTTGTTTTCAACCAACTATTTAAAACACAAATTGTTTACACAATTCTTCAGCCTTAATTATGAAGCTAAATGAATGGTGATTTAAGATACTTGATTAACTTTCTGATATATTTGAATATCATTGTAAATGCACATGCCCACCTAACTGTAGCAATACAATAGACAAAAAGCATTCCAGGCTTGCCTAATGATTGAAGTTATTGTTGTAAAGTTAATATTGTTATAGTTCAATTCTAAGAATTGAGAGGCAAAATAGATTTATTGTTTATCTCAGGACAGAGTTTTTAGGGGTAATACTGGTGCGTTGGTAAGACCTGACACTATATTCATTTCTCAGTCCAAAAGGCCAGCTCTCATTCCAGACCACTGCAGTAAAACGACAGCAGCCCAGTAAACAATCTTTCTAAACCCTTTCCTGCAAATTACAGTCTTATTCCAAGTGAAACTAAATAGAGACCCCACTACGTTCAAGACAATTGCAATCTACATGCAATCTCATTTCTCTCACACCAAACCGCTGTATTTAACAACAATACACATTTGTACACAATGCATTCTACAATACTGCTATTTAAATGTTCAATCGTCAACGCAAAATAGTTGCTTTGGTTTTCTAATACGCCACCACTCTGACACATTATCATGACACAGCACATCAACAGACGACATGGAAGACATGCATCCGGCGACCATCGACTACAATTATTTCATTAGTCATACAAGACACTTAATATCATAAAACAGACGCAAAACGCAGGTCTGAGGTTGTTTCATGCGTATTAAGAGAAGCGATTGGCCTGCACGGGCCATCGCACCACCGACACCGTTTCCATACCTGAGCTGTCCATGGTGCTGTAGTCGTCCTGTCGCGCCGGGCTTGTCTTAACGCTGCCGAGGGTTACTGCTGCCAGACCGCCGCCGCCGCTTCGTCCCCCGGTGCAGAAGTCTCCGCTGCTATCGACCAACTGCAAAGATTCGTAGCCATCATAACTGCTCTTTTTCTTGTAGCCACTTAGCAGGCTCATTAGCACAACTCAAAATCACATAGACGTACGACAACGGATATTTCAAGAGGCTAGAAGAATGCACATGTTCTGTATGACAGCCCAAACTGTGTGAATAATGTAGTTTTCAGCAGGCTGCCCGCTACATACGCCCGATAGCTGCAGGAGAGAAGAGGCTGGTGTGTCATCAAGCACCGCATTTACTACGCTGCACACACACAGAACCGGGCAGCCAATCAATGCAGCCGGTTTAGGTCTCACTCTGCACCCGGAACCCACATCCATGCCTTTGATAAAAGTGCCTGTTTAAACCCGATTATTTCAATAAGCTGTGTTTATAAATAATCTATAATTTACTGAAAACATTAACGAGTATATAAATCAAAATATTAGCATGCACCCTGTATACTGTGTGTAACTATATACTCACTCCAACTGATTTTGTAACTTAATTTATATAATGCAATATTACTTATATAAAAACAGTATTTATTAGCAGTGGTAATACTGCCTTTGTTGTTGGGTGGCTGCATTTGTTTTGTTTTTGTCCAGGACATACAGAAAAATAATCCTTGCTGGCTTTACAATCTATGGGTATCCCTAGTGTTCAGCGTTTGCCAGGGCAAGTCCAGGCAGTCCAAGACTTCCTCTCTGGGAGAATGATTTATCTCTAATGGAGCTACTTGGTGCTTCCCTTCATGGCCCCATAGCTTGGCAGCCAACGGGGCTGCATGCTTTCTCATAGGAGAACTGCACCCTGGGCAACCCTTTGAGAAGAGTGAGACTGAGAACACAGCATGTAGGAAGTGTCACAGAGAGAAAAGCTCTGGATGCTGTCTGCCATTAATTACCAATTAAATGCTAACTCCAATTCATCCATTTACCTTCACTGTTATAAAGATGATTAATAAAACTGACCCCAGGTCAGCTGGGGGACATCATTGGACACTTGACATGCAAACTTCTGACAATCTGATGACATTGCCTGAATCCAGTATTACCACTTGAATGCAAGAAGGTCAAAAGAATGGAAGCAAACACCACCAACAGTGGCAGCAATATACAACAATAGCAATCCTTCTACCTCAGGTGATTTAAACAGGCTAATAAAACCACTCTTCTGTATAACAGCTTTTAATGAAAAGCTGAGGGCTTGCCTGCGAGTTAATATTATACTCACACACGGTTGTTTTTTAACACATCTTGTGATGATTTTCATGGCCTTTAACTTCTAAACATATTATAATCACTCACTGACATACAAAGTTACAAAAGTGTTTGCATAAATTTCACACCACAGTAGTTGATGATTCCAGAACCACATCATGTAGTTTACAGTTGTTTTTTGTGGGAATGAGAAGGCAAAACTTTGGCAAACCAAAGGAAACAAAAAAAAGAAACACAACTAACCGTCTAACTTTAAATACTATAAGTTATGCCTGTGATTCAGTTTTGATTACACTGATAACAATGTATCTTGGTGGTAGTGGACTTAGATTCAGGATTAAATGTTGTTAATGTAATAAAAACTGAAGTATTAGTAGCTTGCTTGAAATTGGATGAGCTCACTTGTTGTGACATAGAAATTATTTGTGTTAGCCTTTGTATATCTTATGTAGTTAACCTAATTTTATGTTTATGACGTGCATTAGATTCAGCTGAATTTAGAATGACTAAAAACCAACATGATGATGTAATATATGATGTCATCGACCACAAGCAATTTTCTGATGTCACTACTATGAAAACATTCAAACATGCTTCCATGGAGACGGAGGCAGGGACCTCCTTCTTCCGCTATGCTCCATGATGCTGCAAGGGATTTCCCTTAACCTTTTGTACAGTCATAACTGACCTTGTGCTTAACACAGGTAACTCATTAAAAGCAATAAACTCATACTACAACCATCTCTCTGTAATCGATGATATCAAATAACTTAATTATATCCCATGCACTTTCATATACCACATGGAATGAAAACCGTACTGATGAACTGGATCCAACAAACAGTAATGTGTGGGGAACCAAACGAACAAGGAAACGCCAAATAAACAATAATTTCCACAAAAAAAAAAATCATAATTTCTCTTTTTTCTTAACGCGTTTCTCATGAATAACCTTGCCAATTTTTTCTTTGCATCTGCTTTTAAAATATCAGCTGATCGAAAAAATAAACGCAGTAAATGATGGGGATTATTAAACCTAATGACAGCATCACCACGTATGTATAAGAAACGCGTCCGATCAGCTGATCAGCCTTGTCGTGACTCATGTTGCTTATTCCTTCCTAAAACAGGCCTGTCGTCATGTCAAAATGCCCAAACGCGATGTTCTGCTGCAGGGCTGCTGTCACGATTAACATCACATTAAAATAAACCACTCATGTCACTATGGACAACGTAATGCTAGTTTAGCAATGCAGATAAGGATGAAAATCCAGCCTCTCGATTCAGATGACATCACGGTAGACACGACGCTTTATGTAATAATACTATTCACTACGGAAGCTTGAAACTGTATCATTCAACGCTGTCTTACTATAACAGCTATTACCATAACAGCTATAATACATTCAAATTATTTAAAAAAGGTCTTTAACCCTACCTTCCGATGCACTCTCTCTCATTCTCCGATGCCCCAGCTGATCTCAGAAATGCTGACCTTTCATTTGTCATTCGCCGACTGTCAAAGGTCAGATTGGCGCTTGTCCCAGCGAATCGTGGTCCGTTTCGAATAAGCACAGGAAGGAAAAGATAAGCATGGATGTAGTACAGCTACATCATTCTCAAATCGGTGCCTTGACCACCCAAGCAAAAACCCACACAGACCATTCATTTAATTGACCTAGATCAGTAAACAGAAAAAAATATTTAAGTATTTTTTACGTACTAAATATCAACCAACCGGTAATTATATAGGAAATCACGGAATGGAATACTGAAATGGACTGCTCAAATCCGTCGACGATTCATTTATTGTAGCCTTTTATTGTGACATTAAATATTATTATGATTCGACGTTTTAATGATAGCTGTGATCATTGCGCGTTTTTGTACAGTGACAGCACAGCAAAGTAATGGCTGTTGGAATACACTTCAGGTTTTCCGTCATGCACACGGACTACAGCTACAGATGGTGAGCTACTATGGCTAAGGATTATCTTTTGAATATTAAGTAGTTTCGTGGTGACGTTGCTTGAAAACATAACCGGGCGTCATGCAACGTAATTAATATCTATGAGTAAAGCCTTCGTCGTAGTAGGACAGGGTGTTAAATTAGGTTGTCCTCAGGGCGGCCGGAACATCTAGATTTTCAGATGTGAGTTAAGACATTCGCCTGTAGAAAAAGCGTTTTAAATTTAACTTCTGGTTACAATGGTAACAGTAGTATACTGTCAAAAAAATGCACAATAGAAAATGTTTTTTAACTCTGTACTGTTAGGTGTGTAATTGACATAATTCTTTCTTAAGAGATGAAGTATTGATTTCTTTAAAGATTAAACAATTTACACATCTGAAAAATTACAAAACCTACAGTAACTGACAGATATAAAATGAGGAAGAAGCTAAAGCAAGTTTTGCAGTACTAAACTTATCATTTCTCTAGCATAGCACTCTAGCATTTTTGTTTATTATTGAGATAATAAGGTATAAGTTTATTTTTTTAACCAAATTCTTAATTTGATGATATTGATAAAAAATAATTAAATACAGCTGAAGTCCAAAAATGACCATATCTTACATGATAATATTGTGTTATGCAATTTGCATGCAACAGCTGGCTTTTGAGCATTATGAAATATTTTTGAAGACCTAAAATATATAGCTGTCTTCAACACCTTCCAGTCAAGCATGATTATAGAAGCTAAGGTCAAAAAATTGCACTCAAGATATCTGAGAAAATAAGTTTATTTTCTTTGGAAAAAGCAAGCACAAGCTTGTAAATTCTTCTGTGTGGTATTGCATAACAAGAGGGTGTGAAGATATTTACAGTCTTTTCTCCAACCCTTTAGTTTGTTTACAAGGCTAGTTTACAAGGCTGACAGACAACTGAAAGAGAGAGAGAGAGAGAGAGAGAGATGTAAAATCAAGAATACTTAAAATTCTGAAATCTATGACCTTGTTGTTGTTTTTTTTGACAAATGTCACCTCTGCCTGTTGTTGTAATTTAATCTGTGATTTTATGATAAATTCTTTAAAGTATGAAGGATATGGCTGTTGTATTATTAGCAGAACACAGTCACTGCTAATAAATTGCAAACAGTTACCAAAATAAGATTTTAAGACATCTTCAATTTCTCTTTTGTCAAAGGTTCTCTAAGATGTCAAGCCATTAATATTTCAACATAGAAAAGGTGTTTTTTTTGCTATGATATAGGCTATTACATCATATTATAGAGGCATGTGTGTTATGGTTTGAGACTATGGTTTGAGCCAATTAATCATCAGTCATCAGGCCTGCTGTCCACAACACCTAACATTATCACTTTTTATTTTCGTTCCAAGAGATAAAGAAATTTCTTTTCTAAGGCATACGTTGCACATTTGATTAAAGAGCTGGTAAAATACAAAAAGATAATTGCAACAATTTAAATGGTTGATGGCATTGTAACACCACAAAAAAACGGTGCTAGTTAAACGCCACTGGCGGAAAGAATATAAATATTTCTTACAGACATATAATTAAATCCTGTTAAAATTGTTACGGAATGCTTGAACAGTTCAGTGTCTCATACACACAAAGCCATACATATCCACCCATCACATATTATTTACCACATGTGCATGATTCAATCAAATCTGTATGTAAATTTGGTGCACTTGAAAATAACGAATTTTATGCCACTTTATAACCACATTAACTGCATTTAATCCTGATAGATTTTAGCTTCAAATTGCTAAAAGCAAAGACCAGTTAACTATTTTAAACTTATGAACTCTGTGTAAGAGCAATCACAGTTTGCACTAAGAAGACTAATACTGGAAAATTTAAAAACATAAAAATGACTTGTAACTGATCTTTGGAAATCGATAGTTAATCCCTCTGAGATGAGGCCACACTGTTTTCTTGGATAAAAGACTGTCAGAAAATGTACTCAGTGAGTTGAAACACACTGAGCATCTGATTGGATGATGGGGATCTTTGTGCTGAGGAGTGTACTGATATTTGGCCAGATCCGATCTGTCTCTGTGTCTGAGAATGTGTACAGGATGCCTTTAGCCCTTCAAAGAAACATACAATGCGAATGATGTTAGTAGTAGTACAACAACATGGGAACATTTTCTTCCCAATAAGTACAACCAAAAGTAAACATTTTCTGTGCAAGAACAAAAACAACATACTGAGAAGCTTTGTTTTGCATCTTAAAAGCAAGGCCATGTGATATAAGTCTTACTTATATAAGTCTATGACAGGTTTGGCAATATCTTTGTAGTGTCTCAGTCTGGCCACCAAAGCTTCTGGTCTGTCATCCTCCTGTTGAATCAATGGCTCTCCAGTGATGTCATCTATTCCCTGAAAAGACAACAACAGAGAATTAACAGTAATGGTGAGGAACACACCTAGATGAATTGTGTGATGAGAATTTGATTTAAATGCAAAAAGATTTATTCAAAAATATGCTAAATAATCCGGTACAGCAGATCCTATGCCAAAAGAGCCAAAGTTTAGTTCCAACACTGCCTCAACATTCCTTGCCGTATTTTCAAGTAAACCCAGAGAGTTT
>JAZGTK010014324.1:0-13796 GCA_036877625.1 Ambastaia sidthimunki
ACACAATCACACAACCATCAGAAACAAACATCACACAATCATCACATCATTTTCAGTAAACAGACATAACATGTTGATTATGTAATTAAATACACAAGTGAATGATTTTCATGACAGTTGTTGTATAATGTGACATTAAGATGACATTTTTATACCTAAAATAAATGACTTGTGTTCAGAAATGTAAATACAAAATAGTAATAACAGAAATATAACACAAATAAAAAACATGCTGGAAAATAAAGTAATGAGTGTCTGTTCTCTAGTGATATTTCTTTTGTTAGCACAATGTCAAGTCAAAGGGGTCTTGCAGAGGACTGTAATAATTATTAAAATGAGCTGTAAGATGAAGAAGTGTTGTCTCATATCAACTCCTGCTACCTCATGAGCTCTGAGCAGTTCAAGCACTGATGCTAGAATGACACAGAGCTGTTGATTTGCTCTGAACTTTTCTCTTACTAGTTAAATGCAGTGACCACAGACAGGAAGTAACCTTCAGTCTTTTATAGTGCATGAATAAATATAATCAACATGACTGTAGTGTTGTGGATTCTGGGTTAATATGCTGGTCTTTAGGTGAAGGATAAATTCATGATAGTTATCTGGATATGTGTGTGTAATGAAGGAGAAATAAAAACTTCAGTCCAGTTAGTGTCATTGCAGACATCAGCCTGTAGGTGGCACTGAACACAACACACCTCATGTGAGTTCATGCATCACTTTATTGCTTAAACAGTGCAGAATGTTTTAAAATGTGTTTCTTTTTTGCTGTTTTTTGTAATGTATTTGTAGTTATTTTCGTTGTTCAGTTGTGGTTTAAATGTCTCTTTTTAAGCACGGTGAGAATATCAGAGTACTGCATTCAGAGATATGTGGTTATGTTATGACTTTATGAAGCTTTATTGCTATTTGTATTGTGAATCAGATGATGGGGCAGTTGTTGATGATGGGGCACAAAGCTCAACATTCAAATGACAACAATATTGTACTTCTCGTTCAGTCTCTTACCATTTCACTTCATCCAGTTAATCCAGTTAATCCTAATTCTTTTGTAAATCAATTTATTGATTTATAACTATGTAGTCTAATAGGGGAACTGGAGCTGCCGGCTTGCCGTAGTCGTGCGTCTGCTGGGTGGGACAAATACAAAGACAAACAGGTCAAGAGGAGGAGAAGCACGTGTGACAGCCAGTCAGCTGTCCTTCACAACACCTCCAACATCTGACAGAGAAGATCATTATAACAGAAGTACATCGCAACGCACATCTGTTGCTAGATTTGAAAGCAGTCAGTCTTCTGGGAAACGAATCATGGTTAGCAAGACGGATGACATCCCAGCCTCAGTCCCGACCTGTAACCCCGCTGATCCTGCCCGGGGACACGAAACAGCGACCAGCAGCGAGACCAGCAGGACAGTGCTGAAAGATCCGTGTGCCTGCGGTATGAGCTTCAGATTCACTCACTGCTCAGAGTCATGATGCTGGTACCTGATCTACAGGTCCACTGGACTTCATAGTCAATCAGTGTTGAAACCTGGTTTATATTTGACTGCATAGAGGTCAAAGTTAAATAACACAGTGCTGCAAGGATATTTGCTTTAAACTGTCGCAGATTGACGTTGTATTTCTTGGGTAAGATCAGTGTTCAGGTCATGTAATGTATGAGGGTACAAGCTTAAAACATGCACACTGGATGCTGTCAGACACAGAGACCACGCGTTTAACATCTTCATTAATGTATTTCAATGGATTGGTGTTGTTATAGATCTTTTGGTATCTTGTGTAGTTAAGTTAGATAACTGTTGAGCTACTTGGGATTCCATGAACTATGATTATAATAGCGATGGTTAATTTAAAATCAGTGTCATGCAGCGTGGATGTTAAATAAAGAGATGAGGTTGGTTGTACTGGGAGATCAGACTAGCAGGATGCTAAACTTCAGCCGAGGTGAATGAAATCTGTTACTGAACTAAAGTCAACACAAAACTATCATGTAAATGAGTAAAGAATCACACACGCGTTGGTTAAACCTCAGCTCTACAGATTAATCCGAGTCTTTTGGTTGCTGTCTCTTTATTCGTGTGTTGTTGGTATTTTGTGCGCTGGCTGCTGTGAGAGCACGTGTGCTGCAGCAGTGCGCATGCGCGCGGAATCAGCTGAAGGTCACCTTCAGTGGGAGGAATGATTAAACAGAGGGGTGGTCAAGTGTCTTAATACAGTTCAGTTTCACATCAGTATTCATTGAATATACTGTGCGACAGGCAAACATATTATGTCGTTATCTGTAACCGTTTTATTAAGGGAATATTATTGCATTCGAAATATAAAACTCGGTTTGAATGCGTTTCTTTTTAGTGCCTCCCTCTTATTTTCATTCAGGAAGGTTTCGCTCCTCGACCGGGAAGCGGAAGTAGTCACGCATGGCGCATGTATGCCGATAGAAGGTTATCACTAGCAGATACATTTAGAGGGATCTGTTAGGTAAGTGTTGAGTTTACAGAGTTTGCTAACAACACGATAGAAATCCTGTAAAATAAGACTTATTTCCGAGCTACAAAGCGAGGAATTACCGGCTGTCATCAGATGAGTTTGAGAGCAAACAGGCGGGTAATGTGTTAGCTGCTGCAGTCTGTCACGTTAAAGGAGGACCTTGGAAACGACTGTCAGCTCGACACATGACAGCCGGACAGGCGGTCACTCTGATAACCTCGACGGTGCTTGATCGTGTGAATTTGATGCGTACAATGTCAGATTGCCACTGATCTGTCTTTATTTTTTTGTTCTTCATAACCTGTGATAAAGTATATTGTCTTAATGTATTTGATGTGAGCTGCATTTTGATGACAGTAATACACTATTTATAAATCTATTTCGAAAGTTTTTCAATTTTCAATTTTCATATCTGATGCATATATAAAAATCTGTTGTCATTATGCCAGGCTGTAATGTTATTGTAATTTGAAAGTTTTGTGGCCTTATGTTCCAGTATCTGATTAGTCTGACATGTGAAAATCAGCTCTGATGTCTGGCAGCCCCTCACATTAGGCCTGTCTGTTTCATTTTGTCCATTTCATTTGTGCAGAATAAGATGACAGGAATCACTCCTTATAGCTTTATTCTCTGTTTGTGGAGCTGCCCTGCCTGAGACATAACAAAGAGTGAAGACCCTTTGCATTACTGGGGCCAAATGTTTGCAAACATCCCCTGCTGTCCCAACACGTCACTTCACAGGAGGTGCAGATGATGTGGCTCTGGCCTCATGTCTCAGACCACCCAGATCTCAGCTGTGAAAATGTCTGGCTGGTGGTCTAACCTCAGGCTTAGTTGATGCTTTGTTGTGCTTTCGTTTAGCAGGGCTGAGTTTTCCAGTTTGATGTTAAGTGTTTTTTGGGGGTTAGGGTTATAAACAGCATTCTCACCTGGTTAACTAGAGCAGGGGTGCTGTTTTAAGTACTAGTAATTTATCTCTTGTCCTGTCCATTCTTTAACGGTTTACCAGCCAAATCACAACAGAAGTAAATGAATCATCTGGTGATAAGTGACTGTTTTCATGTGAATCTATTCATGTGAATTTGTAAAGAAAAATGTGCTGTAATAAATGAAACAAGATAGGAGAGGAATGTTGTTTATTGTTCATATAAAAATCTAAGATGAGTTTTGAAGACTTTAGTATTTGTTTGTCATGATCAGGCTTGTTTTCTCAAGTACACATTTATCCTGCAGTAACATGAGGTTTAGGAGTTGTTTCTAAAGGCCAAGTAGTGGAATCTCAATAACTTACCTGTACACAATGCTAATCACTGTGTTAGCAGCATTACCTTAGCCAGTAGGCTCACACATCCTAATGCTCATGATAAGATTTGCATTGGATCAAGAAAGTGTGTAAACAGGTGATCTGGAGCGAGATAAATGACAGTGGGCCATATGGTGCCGGCAGGTCTGAGAACAGTTGACTTCAATTAAAACTGAAGATGAGTTCTGTAAGTATCTAACTGTCTAAACATCTTCCATCAGATGAGAAGTAGGACAATCTCCACATTCCTTTAATGTCAGTGGAAAAAACAGTTTTTGCTTTTTTCAAACATGCCATCTACTCTCACCTCAGAAGTGTGTGCAGAATATAACTCATGCTGTCAGTGGACCCAGACATGGCTGGTTGTGAAATCCATCTGATGTCTCTCCTGTAGTGTCTGAGACCATCTGTTTGTTGTTAGAGCAGTGACATTTTGCTGCCATTGAGGAGAGTCAAGGACAAGCTACAGTTGCTGTTGAAACTGTGTGTCATTCTGAAATATGGCTGAGACAGCTGTGACATCAGAAGAGACCTGAAAACAGCCTCGCAAAGAAGTTTTGTCTTCAGTTCAGTATGTGCTAAAACCCTCAGCAGAAGTGCCCAGAATATGATACTGTGCATTTAGCTGTAGATTAGCCAAGAGTGAAGGCCTACAAACTTTTTATGCTTTTGCTTGTTGCAATATTTCAGTTGGATCTTTTTTTATTGTCATTCTAATGTG
Organism: Ambastaia sidthimunki; assembly: GCA_036877625.1. Classification (NCBI taxonomy): domain Eukaryota; kingdom Metazoa; phylum Chordata; class Actinopteri; order Cypriniformes; family Botiidae; genus Ambastaia; species Ambastaia sidthimunki. The sequence continues at coordinate 4,514 of JAZGTK010014324.1, forward strand.
AATCTTTTTATGTCTGTTCCTCGTGGTGACACAGCAGTCATGAACGGAGACAGTGCTCATGATCAACCTGAGGAGACAGACTCCAAGCAGGACGCTGGAGAAGATGCTAATGAACAAGAAGTGATTGTGATTCAAGACACTGGCTTCACTGTGAAGGTTCAAGCACCAGGAACTGAACCTTTTGACCTTCAGGTGGCCACTTCAGATGTGTTCTTGTATTGATCACTAAATACTTCATGGAAGTCTTATAACAATCTCTTTGGTTCCTTCTTTAGGTGTCTCCACAGGAGATGGTACAGGAGATCCACCAAGTGCTGATGGACCGTGAGGACACCTGCCACCGCACCTGCTTCTCCCTGCAGCTTGATGGCAATGTACTTGACAACTTTGCAGAGCTCAAGTCCATTGAGGGCCTACAAGAAGGTTCCGTTCTCAAAGTTGTAGAAGGTACTATTCAAGCCCTTTGACTTTCTTAAATAAACATCTTGTCAGAAGGTGCTGAGGTTTCAGCATATGTGTTTCTCTTCTGTAGAGCCCTACACAGTGCGTGAAGCTCGCATTCATGTTCGTCACATCAGAGATCTTCTAAAGAGCCTGGATCCATCAGACGCCTACAATGGAGTGGACTGCAACTCGCTCTCGTTCCTTAGCGTTTTCACAGATGGAGATCTTGGAGGTGTGTGATGGGACGAATGTGAGTTCTTTGCCAGTGGTTTTAGGTTGGTGTCTGGTATTTGATGACTGCTTTGTTCTTGCCTCCAAAGACACTGGGAAACGCAAAAAGAAAGGCAGTGAACTTGAGCAGATTGACTGCACACCACCTGAACACATCCTGCCAGGCAGCAAAGAACGTCCTTTAGTTCCTCTGCAGCCTCAAAACAAAGACTGGAAGGTGTAACAATCACTTCAGTCCACCACAATCCAAGTTTAATATTTTCTCAAATGGAATTGTTGCGGGTTATTGGTCAGATCATGTAACATTCTTTTTGTGCTTTTGTCCTCTGTCTTCAGCCCATGCAGTGTCTGAAGGTCTTGACTATGAGTGGCTGGAACCCACCACCTGGCAACAGGAAGATGCACGGTGACCTCATGTACCTATTCGTTGTAACGGTTGAGGACAGACATGTCAGCATCACTGCCTCCACTCGTGGATTCTACCTCAATCAGTGAGTGATCAGACACTCCCGCTTACACTCCATCAACCAGTCATGTGGTTTTAGGATAGAACATTTTCATTTCTTCTTCTGCAGGTCAACCACGTATACCTTCAACCCCAAGCCGGCCAACCCAAGCTTCCTCAGCCACTCGCTGGTGGAGCTCCTCAGCCAGATCAGCCCCACCTTCAAGAAGAACTTCATTGCTCTGCAGAAGAACAGGTAATATTTCATCTCCATTAGATGAACTTTTAATCTTTGAATTACACTGATCTTTTCGGATCAAACTTTAGGGTTCAGAGACATCCGTTTGAGAGAATAGCTACTCCCTTCCAAGTGTACAGCTGGACTGCACCACAGACTGATCATGCCATGGACTGTGTGAGAGCAGAAGACGCCTACACCTCCCGACTGGGATATGAGGAGCACATACCTGGCCAGGTGTGTCTTCAGTCATTTACTATGATGGTGTCTTTGGGTTTGAATACTCTGTTAAAATTCTTTGATTTCTGTCATAGACTAGAGACTGGAACGAGGAGCTCCAGACCACCAGAGAACTTTCTCGTAAGAACCTCCCTGAGCGTCTGCTGAGAGAGAGAGCCATTTTCAAGGTGAGCCTAACAGCAGGAACGTCACAACAATTATGTTACTCTCAACATTTATCATGTAGCTAACAAACACCCTTCTGCTCACCAGGTTCATAGTGATTTTGCTGCCGCGGCGACACGTGGCGCAATGGCTGTGATTGATGGCAACGTGATGGCCATCAACCCTGGAGAAGAGACGCGCATGCAGATGTTCATCTGGAACAACATCTTCTTCAGCCTGGGCTTTGACATGCGTGACCACTACAGGGAGCTGGGTGGAGATGCTGCTGCCCACGCTGCCCCCACCAACGACCTGAATGGGGTGAGGGCCTACAGTGCTGTAGATGTGGAGGGGCTCTACACCCTGGGCACCGTGGTGGTAGACTACAGAGGTTACCGCGTAACCGCGCAGTCCATCATTCCTGGCATCTTGGAGCGAGAACAGGAGCAGAGTGTCATATATGGCTCCATTGACTTTGGCAAAACTGTAGTGTCTCACCCCAAGTATCTGGAGCTGCTGGAGAAGACCAGTCGCCCACTGAAGATTCAGCGCCATGCTGTGCTTAATGAGAAAGACGCCCCAGTGGAGCTCTGCTCTTCTGTGGAATGTAAAGGTATAATTGGTAACGATGGGCGTCACTACATCCTGGACCTCCTGCGCACCTTTCCTCCTGACCTAAATTTCCTGCCTGTGGAGGGAGAAGATCTTGCCCCAGAGAGTCAGAAACTGGGTTTCCCCCGAGAACATCGCCATCGTCTGGCTTGTCTACGCCAGGAACTCATTGAGGCCTTTGTAGAGCACAGGTGTGTTTCTACCTATCTATCATAATAATCTCATCATCGCTTTAGTCTCATTTTATGTTGTTATATCTGAGAAAGACCTGCAGTAGCTTCTCCTATTGCAGAAACATCAATTTTTAGTGATATTTGCTGTTAGATTTATCAGGCAGTTCTATTGTAAGATTTTGTTCTGTTAGACCTACTGGATGGAAACAATGTTTTATTTACAATATATGAATAAAGTAACATATGTTTTAAGCAATATACTATTTGTATGTTTTTGTAAGTGTGTTTAAACGTGAACCTGTCGCACCTCAGATATCTTCTCTTCATGAAGATGGCAGCACTGCAGCTCATGCAGCAGAAGACAAACAAAGACAGCAAGACCGCAGCTCTTCTGAACACAAGCACTGCAGATACAGAGTCTAAACCACTTGCTCCTGATGCATCCAGCGAGGTTACTGAAGCAGCCTCTCCAACATCCTCTGAATCCACTCTGACACCAGAAGAATCTGAGGCAGCAAGTCTGCCTGAAAACTCTGCAGAGAACAAGGTGTCTTCAGCAGATCTGAACTCCGAGGTTCCTGTGGCAAACACCAACGGTACTCATGAGCCTTCAGCTGCAGAGGGGCAGAACAGAGGTTGTGACAGCCCTCTGGAGGGTAAGGAACCTGAGGAAAACATACCTGGACTTGCCCAAGCTAAAGAGCTGGCCGAGTCTTTAGCAGCAGAAGATGGATCCAGTATTGGTACGTCCTGTGAGCAGCCATAAAGAGCATTAGAGGGAACAAGAGCTGGCAGAGACCTGCACACATGACTGTTTACATGACCTCTGTTTACATCTGCTTTATATCTTAGATCCATCTGGGTTCCATTATTATCTCATTAGATAGTCAGTGTTCATCTCTCTGTTCCCTCTGATGCTCGTGGCAGGATGATCTTCTAAACTGGTTTTGTAATAATTGGGCTTCTCTGTGTCTGGACTTTAGTTTATTTCCTCGACATGTTCACAACAGTCTCTCGTGATTCTAACCTTTCATTGGTGTGATTAGCAAACTTGAGTTTATTCAGTGAAGAGCAAATTGATTTACTGTGACGTGACAACCCTGTCATTAGAAACTTAACTAATGATTTAACCAAACACTTAATCACAGTTTATTATGTAATAACCTGAACTTCATTAAGTGATTTTATTAACTGGCATGATTTAATGTTCATGAAGTCAGAAGTTGCTTTTAACATTTTGTGGATTTTGTCTTTCACAGACCCTAGAAGCAGAGAAGTGGTGCTTAATGCCTGTAAAGCTGTGAGCTCCATCAGCGACACCTCGTTTGACATTCGCTTCAATCCTGATATCTTCTCTCCAGGTGTGGAGGCTGGTTTTGTATGTATAGTGTGATCCATATTTTGACCATATATGGACATGGTTGATCACATGACCTCGTCTGTCTTTATTGTAGGAGTGCGATACCCAGAGCAAAGCACAGAGGACGTCCAGAAACAGAAACAGCTTCTCAAAGATGCTGCAGGTTTCCTGGTTTCCTGCCAGATCCCGTCTTTTGTGAGTGATTAATCACAGTCTCAGACAGGTTTCTGAATGTAGTAAAACACAAACTGCAGTGATGATGCTATTACAACAGGGTGGCAACAGCAATGTGATACATACAATACTAACATAACTGAGGGATGTTTGTTTACAAGCAATGCAGCAGTTTAACACAAAAAAATACAGCTGAGAGATAGTTTATCCAATCAGTTTAGTTTACTAATACAGAACAGGATGAAGGTGTTTCTTGTTTTATTCAGACATGATTTTTCTGTGTGTGAAGGTTAAAGACTGTTTAGATCACAGTTCTCTGCCTGTGGATGGAGCTACACTGACAGAAGCTCTTCATCAGAAAGGCATTAATGTGAGATATCTCGGCAGTGTGCTGGAGTTCATGGACAACATGTCTGCCAAAGCACAACTTGAACACATCTATGTAAGATAAGATGTCTCGGTTTGATTTCAGCCTTTTTAAATACACTGTAATAAAATATTAAATGTATTTTTGCTGTGATTTCAGAGGATAGGAATCAGTGAACTGATCACCAGATGTTCTAAACACATCTTCAAGACGTATCTTCAGGTGAGATTTCACTGGAGACAACATTCCAGAACTTCTCATATAAAAATTAATGCAATGGCAACACAAAGATAATCAACAGTGACCAGGCTTCATAAACACAGTATCTACACTGCACCAGGGTAACGCAGTGGTAATTGTGAAGTACAGTGTTCTGTAACCAGGGCAGCAGCTCTTTGTTATTGTTTATAATTGTTGATCATTGGTGTTTTGATGCTTGTGTGTTGGTGATGTTCAGGGTGTGGAGCTCTCTGCTCTGTCTGCTGCTGTGAGTCACTTCCTCAACTGCTTCCTGAGCTCTTTCCCGGACGCTGTAGCTCACCTCCCCGCCGACGAGCTGCTGTCACGCAGGAAGAGCCGGAAGAGACGGAACCGGGTCCCCGGGGGAGGAGACAACACGGCCTGGGCCAGCTTGACACCCACTGAGCTGTGGAAGAACATCACGTCTGAGGCCCAGAGCTACTACCACTTCAGTCTGCAATGGTGAGGACCACAGCACACAAACTGCAGATGTATCACAGATGAAATCACATACTGATAAAATGTCACGGTGTTTGATAAAAGCATCTGCCAAATACATAAAAATACAAACCTGTATGTCTGGAGACTAAAAATGTTCTGCTGTAAATCATGTTTTTGGCTCTGCAGTGAAAGTGTGGATCAGGCAGTAGAAAAATACGGCCTGCAGAAGATCACCCTGCTGAGGGAGATTTCACTCAAGACAGGCATTCAGGTAGAGCTCTCCTCCATCTCCTCCATCATCTGTGTTCTGTCAGGCCTGCATTGAGAAAACTTTACTCTCCACAGATCTTGATAAAGGAGTACAACTTCGACAGCCGCCACAAGCCGGCCTTCACAGAGGAGGACATCCTCAACATCTTCCCCGTCGTGAAGCACGTGAACCCCAAAGCCTCAGATGCCTTCCATTTCTTCCAGAGCGGACAGGCCAAAGTCCAGCAAGGTGCAGTCATGTTTTCACAAACTCATTAACCCAACATAACGTTCAGCTAAACACAAAACCTGCACTTCTGAAGCAGTTATGTAATGCAGATGGACATGTCTTCAGGGTTCTTGAAGGAGGGCTGTGAACTCATTAATGAGGCCTTGAACCTTTTCAACAATGTGTATGGAGCCATGCATGTGGAGATCTGTGCCTGCCTGCGCCTGCTCGCTCGACTCAACTACATCATGGGTGATCACCCTGAGGTAACGACCCATCTGAGGGCCAGAACTAACTGTTAATCATCTTTGAACTAACCGTTAAAGTATTATTTTTGTCTGTTTTAAAGGCTCTGAGTAACCAGCAGAAAGCTGTTCTTATGAGTGAGAGAGCGCTGGGAATCGAACACCCCAACACGATTCAAGAATATGTAAATAATTCATTCCTTTTAATTTCAAAAAATATTTAATCAGTTGGGCTTGGTTTAATTGTTTTTAACTAATACTGTCTCTTAGTATTAGGTTTTGGTGTGTAAATAGTTTGGCTGTTCCTAACAGTTACCTAGCAACACCCCAGCATTGTGCCAGCAGATTTAACATGGCCAAGCAGCATCGTTTGTTCAGATAATATAAACGGTGTAGTTTTTACTCTGTCTCTCTAGTCTCTGAATGTTTTCTGTGTGTTCTGCAGATGCACTTAGCTTTGTACTGCTTTGCCAGTGGCCAGCTGTCCACAGCCCTGAAACTGTTGTACCGGGCCCGGTATCTCATGCTCGTGGTGTGTGGGGAGGACCATCCTGAAATGGCTCTGCTCGATGTAAGTGACACATTCATCCTTCACCTGAAGTTGTGAAGTTTCTGAGGTTGTAGAACACTGTCTCACTGGGTCTCCTGTGATGTAGAGCAACATTGGGCTGGTTCTTCATGGTGTGATGGAGTATGACCTCTCTCTGCGTTTCCTGGAGAATGCTTTGACCATCAATTCAAAATACCACGGGCCTCGATCTCTTAAAGTGGCTCTCAGGTACATGAATCTGACTTCACAGCAGTTCATTTCTAATGCAGTGAAATCAGTGGTGTGATGTGCAGTCTGGTAGAATGATGTCGTGACCGCTGGCGTTTCTTCTGCAGTCATCATCTGGTGGCCAGAGTGTATGAAAGCAAAGCTGACTTCCGCTCTGCACTGCAGCATGAGAAGGAGGGTTACACCATCTACAAGAACCAGGTACAACCAAACACACAGAGATACTGAAGAACATTCATATCATTCAGTCTTACAAACCTTTGATGGCCACTGATGATTATTCCAGCTGATATATTCAAGATTGGCTTGTATTGATACAGTGAAGAGTGTCTCATTTCAGAGTGAAACTGGATATTCAGTGAATAATAATAAACTGTGCTGGCAAACTTTTCACTTTTGAAAAACAAGCAGCAATAACTTGTTCACAGTATAAAATGCTTTAGGAAAGTAAATAGTGATGTTGATTTTAATGAATGTTTAGTTTCAGTATTCTTTTGTGTTTAGGTGGGTGAAACTCACGAGAAAACTAAGGAGAGCTCAGAGTATCTGAAGCACCTGACCCAGCAGGCCGTGGCACTGCAGAGAACCATGAATGAGATCTATAAGAACGGATCCAGTGCTAGCATAATGCCACTGAAGGTCAGTCACACCCACTGACATCACTTGAGCTCTGTTGGTGTATTTCCTGTTGAAACAGGATTGGCGGGACATATTACAGTCCTTTATTAATAGCCAATGAGCCGTTACTGGTTACTGGTAGTAATGGGGGAGGGGCTTTCTCATCTAGAGCTTTTTTTAATTACAAAGAATTGCCTGTATAATTTTTTCTGCTTTTAGGAGTATGTTTGCATATAGATAATCTTGAAGCTAACAGACACACCAACAAAAGACTGTTTGATGTTCATGAGATCTGTAGCTGGTGTTGTGATGTTTATGATGGCTTGTTTGTTTTTCTGTAGTTTACTGCACCAAGCATGTCTAGTGTCCTTGAGCAGCTCAACATGATCAACGGCATCATCTTTATTCCACTCAGGTGAGTGATGCAGTGATGATAACACAAGTCTGTTAGGAATCTGTTAAACGATAAAATATGAACAAACTGATTTCTCATTCAGTCAAAAGGACCTGGAGAACCTGAAGGCAGAGGTACAGAGACGGCAGAAGATACAGGAGTCTGAGAAGAGCCACGTGGAGCTGGACGATAAGATGCCTGTGGATGATTAACATCTCCACCCATACAGCCCCTCTTCACATGAGGACAACATCTGTTTGAACCTGTGGACCTGAGAACTGAGCTGTCTTAACTGAACCAATCACATCTGAGCATTATGAGAGGGGGAGGAGCAGTTTGGAGGAGGAGCAGGAGTGTAGTTTGTATCTGTGAAGAGAATGAAGGCAGATATCTAACATGTGCAAGAGCCCTTGAGATGTACCAGAGGAAGAACAGAGAACATCTAATCCTTTCTCTGTAAGCTTACACAGAACAGGCTGGAGGTTGCCATGACATTTGAAACCAGAGCCTTATCCATTCATCCATCCATCATCTCTCTCAATCTTCTATCCATCCATCACCTCTCTCACTCTTCCATCTGCAACCGTCCATCCCAAACCAACCCACGAGTGTAGAGAGATACACCTGCCCCACCCCCAATACACAGCCTGTGTGAAAACTCAGGTGATATACTGCAGAGATGAGACTGGAGACGTTCAGTTCACAGAGAAAGACGGAATTATCTTGAGCTTTAGAATACACGCTTTAAAGGTCTCGCCTCAGGGCCGAACGGTCCTGTTTTGTCCGATACACTATTTCTATGGCTGCTGTGGCTGCAAAACCAGATTCCTGCAACTTCACAGACGTGTGTTATAAGCCAATCATTTTAGATTGGTCACATCTTCTGTAAAAAAAAACTAAACCTTTTGTAAAAGTAAATGATAAGCCATTAGATTTCATGTAGACGTTACTTTGAGTCATGTTTGTTTTATAGAAATACAGTGAAGATGGGCGACTGTTGAGCTGTATCAGGTTAAACAGGTGCTTGATTCATGATGATTGAAATACTGATTTCACATGTCCAGCTTGAAGCAGATGAATTCAGGAACCATCATTTGTGCTCAGCAGTTTAACAGGTGTGTGTGTGTGTTGGTGTGTTTGTTTTTCTCTAGCAGTATCTATGGCACTTTCTAGGGCTGTTTTTGTGTGGTTGTGTACAGCACCACCAAATGAGGAAAATGATGCTGTGCTTCAGTGTAAGAAATGTTTGCTTGTATACATGCTTTGTGTGTCCTGCAAACGTGTGGCTGTGCTCAAACTGTATGAAGCAATATGCTGAAAATAAGTGAATCTTGGTTTATGCACATGGATGCAAGAAAACTGCTAAACTGATTCTATTTTCTATATAAAACAGTTTCAAAAATGTAACGTCTCTTAAAATTGGGGGGCAAACAATGTTGTTGATATTGATATTCATGAACAAAAATATGTAAACATAATGAACAACTAACTAAAGATAATTAATATTTTATAGCAATTTTGTGCCTGTTTATGGTTTGTCAAAAGCATATTGTGAATGCTTTTAAAATGAAACTTGGAAACTGAATGTAAGTCGCTCACAACCTCTGCTGCAGTACCGCTGGATGGCAGAAGGGGTGCTGTTGTCAACACATCAAAACTGA
>JAZGTK010014325.1:0-13796 GCA_036877625.1 Ambastaia sidthimunki
TTTTGTTATTTCTAAATGATAGTCGAGGAACAGCTCGATTCCCGCTTTTGGTTTTCTCATTTCAAAAGGAAAATCCGTTGGCCGCCACGTACACGGACCCATCCGATGCTTCGTTCCCAAAACTAGTCATCACAGAATGATAAACTCACCACCAATTAAATCTCCCCATAGAACCTGACCATACCACTAGCATATCAGAGTACAACTCACTACATAAATAATACACATTTATATATAAGTATTCTATATCACTTTTGAGGTAATGTAGCGTTGGTGATAGACATTGTTCAACTTTGTTGAGCAAGATTTGTATCTAGAAAAAAAGCCCAAAGAACAGATAATTCATGCTATTTAGGGAATGAGTGTGAACTAAAAAGGATGGCATTCTGGAAGATATAATAAACCAATCTTTTATGGATTGGGGGTTTTACGATTAGCATCTTCTGATGTCCTTAATCTTAATCTACCTGTTCTCCGAAATGTCACTTGGAGAAGAAAGTGTTTTTCAGAAACTGTAAAGCAGTGCACAAAGCAGTGCGCATCTCCCAAATGACTCAATAAAACAGTCAATACAAAAAACAGCACTACTGACCTGATGTTTAGTAGCAGTTTATGAGTAGTGTGCATAGTTTTACAAATGTTTGTCATATTATTAATGTGTTTATTGTACACCAATAATTATAAACAAAAAAAATCTTTCAGTCCAAAATGTCCATCACAAACAAACATTAAGACTCATTAACATTTTAATGAGGATTCACATTTTTTTTTTTTTTTCAAAACCACACCTTCAGACAAATAGAGTCAGTGCTTATCTTCCTGCAGCGGGATAGTGTTTCAGGGGGCCGGGGGTCAGATGGCAACAATTAGCCCCCATCCTCCCCGACAGCGGTGCTGAGGGTCAGTCAGTGGTGTGTGGGTGACAGACAGCACAGGCTACAGAAGGGCAGAGTCATCATCACTCATTCTGTGGCATATTAGGCCCCCAAGGTGCCTGTTGCCCATCTAACCTGGACTGTCGTCCCACTTCTACCTATTATTATGTGTGTTTTTCACATTCTGACCTGAGGTTTTCACTGCGGTCATAGAAAGAGCATGAGTACACCTACAGCAGTGTAGATGATTGTACAGTATATTAAAGGAGATTATGCAGAGACATATGGGAATTGTCTTGTTCTATTGGTAATTGTCTGTATTGTCACTGGAAATTGGTTGAGTCTCTTTTATAATCTTATTAAAATCCAAAATAAAGATGAACTTCCTCAGATCTCTACAGCAAAGGAAGCTAATGGAGTATCTTTTATTTAAGTATCAAATATACCTGAGATGTTTTTCCTAAAGTTTAATAAAACAGTTTGATAGAGCTGTAAAAGAAAAATATATATAAAATTAATGTGGAGAGTAGAGATAAACTTGAAATCATAACAAGAACTTAACTTTTCAGATTTTCACAAATCTGAGCACTTTGAGACATTGTTGAGAACTCAGCTGAAACTGTGGAGGAGATATGTGTGAGGTTTTATCTTAAGAGAATAAACTGAGAAACCAGAGACCTCAGCAAAAGCCTCCATTTCGTCACTGTCCCTGTAAAGCCTCCATTTCGTCGCTGTCCCTGTGAATCCCTGTATCTCCAAAATCATCATTTTTCAGGAAATAAAACTGCAAATTTTTTGAGTTATTAAACATTGTATTATTAAAGTTGGTATTATACCTTATATTGCTATCATATACTGTTATGTACCAACATTACCACAACATTTCCCCAAAATCATGTTTAATTGGAGATATGAGATTTAATATTTGGGAGCAGGGAGACAGGAGTTTACGCTCTCATTGATAAGAATGACACGGACACAGACGTCGCATTTATCAAAGTCTGTGGTCACGTTGAGCCTTTTGACAAGAGACAAGACTTTAAGAGCCAATCAGAGCTAATGATTGTGCTTACATACTTCTTCCTAAACTCTGTTTTAAACGTTTAAGAGCTATGAGTGATGCAATACCAAAATAAAACAATAAGAGGACTATGTGGAATAGGCGGAAATTAATCTGCACGCAAACTGTTTTTTTAAACTGTTTGGCATATAACTGATACACATACTTGAATCATGAATAACCAGTGTTTTGTCAGACTCGCTTAGGTTTTTTGGGTCCTTTTTGTGTTTTGGCGACCTCTTTTGGTCATTTCTGGGACTTTAGTTTGTCCCACTTACCATTTAAGTTTATTTTCTTCATTAAGTCATTAAGTGGGCTATTTAAGCAGGGCTGATCTAAGGATCAGCGCTGCGGTATTGTTTTTGCTGTCCATGCCCGGTGGATTGGTTTTTCAAGTATCCTGAGTTTCTTGGGTTTATATGTCCAAGTAAGTTTTTGTTATTTATGGTCTTACCTGTGAGCCCTTGCAAGCTACTGTAAGTTTTTCGTTTTCCAGAGTTCCTGTTTTTGTAACTTATTATTCTTGAGTGATCTTTTCTGGGTGTTTACCCTGTGTTTTTGTTTTCCAGTTTTCGAGATTTTCCGTTTTATTTTGTTACTTTGTTTTTTTTTGAGAAACACCGCGCTTGTGACAGTTTTAAGGACATTTACCTCAGATAACGTGTTGCTCGACGAGGATTTCTTAATTGTTGCGACTTTCAATCTTGAGAATGAATGAGAAGTAATGCTGCGAGGCTCTCGCGGAGTGAAGAAGAGGTGGAGTTATGAAACTTCTCAGACAGTCCCAAGCTATTTTCAACACTTTTCATTGGGTAATCATTTCTAAAATTTACACAGCCACGTGGGGACTGACCAATAGTATGATTTATGAAAAAAAAAAAAGATTCAGCGACGATTTGTTTCCATACATTACTGGATAGGGTCATATGAGATCATTTATAATATTGCTATCCTGGGAGTTAGACTAGAAAAATAATAGGCTAGAAGACCTAACAGTAGCAATCAAGAGAGAAATAGAAAGGAAATATGTAACCAAACCTAATACTCCAAACAATGTGTAGGTTTGACTGTTTAGGAGAAAAGCCATGTTTGATTGGCTGAATGAGTGCAGAAGAAAGGAGCAAAGTGGAAACTCCTGCCCTAACCTTTGGCTACGCTTTAATCTGATCAAGGTTTAATAAAAGTTTGATATATTTGCGGTATACTACCACAGGAGAGCCACCCAAATTATAGGCCACGGCGGATAAACCATCTAGGGGGTCACACAGGTTTACCGAAAGGGAAGCTGTACTGCAGAAATTTCTTATGTGGGATTCCCAAGGGGAATCACTATATATGGAATATAATGATCTGTCAGCAATCTAACCAGTTGCAGAGCCCCTTCCCCTTTAGATAATGTGCTAATATCCAGGGTTCACCAGAGGAAACCTCATATGGTAGAGCACTCATTATCACCTCTAGGGGGAAAGGTGCTGTAGCAGGCTATCCCTCTAGTTAAATGTGCATGTACTTTGATGGCAGATGGCACACCCTGAGATTGGTAAACCAAAATAATGGTATTCATAATCAAATGAGTCTGGAGAAAGTCTTCTACTGACCTCCAAAGCAGTCAAAAAGCTACTCAGAACTTCTGAACTCCTCTGTGCTGTCCAGGTAAATACACAAAGTGCATACTGGACCAAGCAGGGATAGGGCTGGGTCTTTCTTTGACTGTGAGGGCCTGCAGGTTCACTACTTGGTCCTTAAAGGGAGTTGTGGGAACCTTGGGCACGTAGCCTAAATCAGGCCTCAGAATAATGTAAGAAAATCCTGGTCCGAACTGACACAGATAGTGGACACAGACAGTGCCTACAGATTCTCAACAGAAGCAAGTGATCAAGAGTGCCGTCTTCTGAGAGAGGACACTACATTACATTTAAATTTAGACATTTAGCAGATACTTTTATCCAAAGCAACTTACAAGGTGAGGAAAACAAAGAAGCGTTAAATTGTAAGGAGGCAATAATATTGGCCATGCACAGTTACAATTTTACCCAGAGTACAACATTTTAATGCTTGATAGATGTGATACCTGTTGGAAGAGAAGAGAAAAGGTTAGTAGTTTTTTTTTATTTTTAATTATTTCACATTCGTGAAATAGACCGTTTTTTACCAGTTTCTAGGGGATGTGGCAGACTGGACAAAATTTGGAAGATCATTCCACCAGCAAGCGATAGCGATAGTGAACATAAATCTGTGAGTAATAATTGTGTTTCCTTAGAAGAGAGTATTACAAGGCAGGGTTTTCAAGTTTTATGGGGACATTTCATAGACGTAATGGTTTTTATACTATGCACACTAGCCCTAAAACCTATCACTTTCTGTTACTTTAGATCATTCTGTATAATTTATAAGCTTGTTTCCCTATGGGGACTTAAGAAATGTCCACACAAGGTCAGAAGGTACTGGTATTATTACACTTGTGGGGACATTTGGGAATACCACAACAACACACACACACACACACACTACAGCTGGAAATAAAACTGTGTTATTCTCCAGTTCCACTCGTTGAGAAACAATAACTGCTGTCTAAATGTGTGAGAATGTGGAGGCAGGACATGTATCAACAACTCCAGCTGGAAGGAACAAGTGAATGAGACGGAAAAGGGAGAGAGAAACAAAGAGAAAGAGGTCATCTGTTTCCCCCCTCTGTTACACACCTGTACAGAACAAACACTGTTTCTCTAGCCTCCTTTCTACTGTGGTTGGGAAAGTTGTACTCTTCTGTCAGCTTTGAGATTTAACATTCAACTTTAGAACATGCTATTTATTATTTCACATGATTGTAATGTCAGTTTGTCTAAATGCTTCTTTTTGGTATCTGTGCTTCAGATGCAGCTTTGAAAGTCAAGACAGCTCTATATAGTCAAATCTAACCACAACTTTTTGGCCGGAAATGTGTTTGGCTTCTAACATGTTGATTGCAGGTCCCATATACACAAGTGACGAACAGTTTCATTGTGAACAGAGTGGAGAGAGAGAAGAGAAGGAAAGGAGGAAGGTGAATATCCATCGCTTCCTGATGTGTTTGTACTTCTCACACACTTCCTGTCCTGGCTGTATTTAGACTTCCTCTTTAGCTGGTTCTATTCTGAGGCTGTTTTTATTCCAACAACATACACATCCACTTCTGTTAAAGTGGAAAACTCTGTGGGATTGATGTGACAATGATCTGGGTTGATACTTTTTTAAATGCACAAATTTTCTTTGTTTTGTTTGTCTTTGCTTTATTTGCATAACGTGTATTTCCAGGCTATATGCAGATGAAAGTTCAATGTATTATTAGAATTATTAATTATTAATGATTATTAATTATTAGAAAATAAACAACCATCAAATCAATATATACCACAAATAATAAAATAACAAGAAACAGCAATATAAATGTTTATTATGTGTAAGACAATCAATGCTCATGTTTTCTTTTAGCCTTTTGTAATGTGTTCTGTTTCTCCAAATTATATACCAAAGATATTCCCATAAACATCAGCATTGTATCTAAAGGTGAAAATGTCAAGTACATTTAGATAAATACAACGGGAGAGAAATCTTTACAAAGCAAAATTCAAAATACAAAAAAACAGTGCAGCTTAAAAACAACAGCTTAAAATTAAAAACAGACAAAATGGATAGGGACGCTAAACAAAAGACACTGGATTTTTTCTGATAACACTATACTGTTAGCAGTGTGAAATTCTCCTGGTCAATGAGGTCATAGATGCTCACCCATTTTCTTGCAAAGGGCTTTTTGCTCTGTTGTCCCATACTACATATAAATCACTTCACTTCTGTACACAACAAATTAACTTCTGTAAGTCATGTTAAAACCCTTAAACTTACCACAGAATAAAGTGGAGAACATTGGGTTTCCTGAGTGCAGACAGTCTGGACAGATGTTTGTGTTCACCATTTTCTGCATCATTTGAAGGCTTTACATTTTTCATTTTACAGCATTTGTGCCAAGCCCCAACAAATGAAAACATGACCCACTAAAGACACTTGTAAACTGCTGAAATGATGTATTATCACTCTTTTTGCTTACTGTATGATGGGGGCAGTGGGGGCCCCATGACTGTTTAGCGTCCCTCTGCACCCAACAGCTTCACCCACTAAACAGACAATAATTACTGTCCTACATGTTTGTATGTCTGCAGAATCTTCCAACGACAAAACAAAAAACCACAACAAACATTTTCCAACCTCTGATGTTATTTATAGGCTTGTTTATTACTCACTATGAGACTATGAGAGAGAGAGAGAGAGAGAGAGAGAAAGAGAGCAGAAACTGACAGTCTTTAAAAATGTTGTACGTGTGGAAGTAAAAGTGTCAGATTCTTGATCTTTTGTGATGTGATTTTGTGATTTCTAAAAAATAATTGTAAAATACCTGTACAATGAAACATAAACCTTGATCATGAAGATTTGATTTGTTTAATACATGGAAACTCTGTGTAAAGTAGCACATTCTTTTTACACAGTTCTTCACTCTCATTTCTTCATATACATAACAAGATTGTATTTCATCTGTTTACTGTATTAATGTGTCTTTAACTGATTCAATTTTATGTCAATATGGGTTGGATTTTATTAAAACATTTTTATATAAAAAGGTTACATTATAAAAACACTTTACAAAAAAGATAATGATTTACTTCTGACTACAATAGAGCAAAAAGTAACTTGCAAAAGGTGTGAACATATTATGTAACCGGATGGGCACAAAATGCTAACATCGTAAATTAGTCAAAAATGTTTTCCAAAAATAGCCAAAAATGTAATTTCCACATTGATTGGATTTTAATTCATAGTGAAGTTGATGTTGTTCATGACAGATCAAGAAAAGCACAAAAATGTCAAAATTCTCCTTTGACACTGTTAAACACAAGTATACAAATAAAGTAGTGAGTGTGAAAAGTGTCAGTCTTCAATGACTGATATCAAAAACTGATATCAATGCGCTCTTAGTTAAAGATACACCCAAATGTGTGCTATTATGTTTTAGTGTCTAAGACAGATCAGACATTTCAATAATATAACTACATATACCTCACTTAACAGTAAGGCTTAACTGCGCTTTACTCTTATTGGCTAGTGAGATTTTGATGGACAGCTCTATGACCCGAAACTAGATTTAAGTGGAGAGCAATCTGGAGAAACCAACGAAGAAGAAGAGAGCGATCTGGATACAGTTATTTGTATAGTTGTAGTGTCTGTCCATTGTAGTTACTGTAAATTACTATTTTGTTACATTAGCAGGGTTGCCAACTGTCATGCACTTGTCTTACGCTCTCATTCAGTCAAATAAATAACAAGCCAATGTAAAGTAAATTGTGCTCATGTTATTCTTTTCTCTGTTTGGATGTTGCTTAATATGTTTTTAGAAGTGCACCTCAAGACAGCTATGATAAAAAAAAGGGGGCGTTTATTACTGTAATTTAAAAAAAACTTTACATATCACAGAAGCACCACAGAGTGTCATCGTCATGATCCTTCTCAGCTGGACACTCAAATCACACTCAGTTAAGTTAATGTAACTGAGATAATCAATATAATTAAAAAAAGTTCAATTTCTATACAGTATGCAGCAGTTATGTCTTTATTTGGCTTATTCATTACATATTGATTTGGTATTTCCTAAAAGTATCTCTTTTTTTAGTTTAATTGTAACTAGTTGTCTTGGATTGTGTATTGAATGTCGTGTGTTATTCCCGTTTAAGAAACTGATTGTACCTTTATGCTGTCCATACAATAAAAGATGTAATTACATTAACTTACCTGAGGGTGACAGGAGTACAGATGAGTACGTGAGACAGGAATACAGACTTTAAGGACTTTTATAAGAATAAGGATGCTGCGCTAGAAGAAGTCTTCAGCAGACCTCTAAGCTTGTGCCAGGTTGTGACCTTGTTTTTCCATTCATCAAAGTCCTCTGCATCAAACTGGATCTGTCTCTCATCCATACAACATCCAAAGATCAACCGGAGCCTCAGCTAACTGCATCAGGACACTTTCTTTCAATGGACAAGACGAGTAATTAGTTCACAAGTACTATCATGAGCCCTTTCACTGAGGTGTGTTGAAATTAAGAAACTGATGGTTCATTCAGGCTGTTGATCTGCTGAATTGCTTCAACCTCCAATGCTAAACTGTAAGTGTGTTGTCTTGAGTTCATGAATAATAATATGTAATAATAATTACATCTTTGGTGGAGAATACTTTATTTGTGAACAAAACTCATATATAATATAACTCATTTATAAAAAAATCTGTATTCTCTATTTATTGGGCCATTTATTAAACATTCCTTTATTGTACTAATCTTGGGTTTATGTGCTTCAACATTCCCGGAAACATGAATTACTCATCAGTGTACTCTTGTTGGACCCTGGGTGGTGCGTTTCCCCCCGGACGAGCAAACATGTGACCACAAACACAAGTGTAGACCAAACATCAAATAAGCTGGACAGCCTCAGTGTTTACACTGTCAGAGACAGCAATGCCGCTCTGGATCTGTTTACTGACGATGTTGAAAAACAGGTCATTAATCAGTCCTGCGTTCTTCCGTGCATGTTATTATTTGCTGAAACGTGTCCAATTTGAAATCTTTTTTTCTATTTATCAGGGACCTGGTTGCCCTCTGAGAGCTGGATGAAAATCAGTTTCACTAAAGTGCTTTATTTTGAGCCTATAAATTACAACAGTTTAAAAGGTAAAAGTATTCTGGTAGAGAAAGTTTTCACCATCTTTGTAGGTCCCCTGTGGTCACAAACACTATTACTTTTAACTAGTAAAATTACTTAGTTAACTAGTATTAAATTTTAACTAGTAAAATTTCTTGCCATTATGTCTCAGGTACTGTGGGTATGTTTGATGTTTAGCTGACCATTTCAATGGGTGCAGAAAACATCATGTAATTGGTGGTTAAGACTGGCATCACTATTGCTATATAACATTATTTAGGACAGGGATTAGGAGTGAACTGGCATGAGCCAATAAACAACCCACCACTCGGAACTCTTTGGGAAAAACTATACGCAAGGTATTTTATTTAATGTATTTATGCTACTCCTTGTTGTTTTCACTGTGAATTATATGGTTGGCTGCTATTGTAAGGCAGCTTCCCCACAGGAAGTGAATAAAGTACATACCTACCTAATCTAAGATCAAATTGGCATTAGATGAGCTTAATTACTGTGCAAAAAACAAGTTGTACATTTGGCAGAGCAAAGTTTTATTCAAAGTAACATACATGGATGAACAGAGTCCGTTCCTGCTGATGAAATAAACTCAAAGGAAATAACTCTAACTGAATCAGTTGTGTGTGTATTATCCTTGCAGACAGTGATAAGATACTAAAAAAAAGCTAATTTAACTTTTGTTCTGATATTTGTTGTTTACAAGGCAAGTAACTGTGATGTGAACTGTGAAGACTTTAATATTTGCTCTGTAATTCCAGTTTACAACCAAAACACAAATGGGAATTTCCTCAGAAAACTTCTCACAGACATCTGTGCACACACATAGACACACAAAGCTCATTGTGTATAAAAATGTCACTCCTTTTTTCCTGTAAGTGCATTATTTTATTTATTTCCTTTGCCGGTTGAACATCTATAAATATATTTGGTATTATTTTGTAAGACTTTGTGCATTGAATTAACACATGCAGTAAATCAGTGTGAGGCTGGAGCACAGAAACAATTACTCAACAAATAACAAAAGAACTCACACTCAGACAATTGCAACATAACCAATCCAGCTCTTCAATCTATTTAAAACCATGATTAACATGAAACTAGAAAAAAAAACAAAGCCTTAAACCAGTTTCATGCAAATAGTGTAAATAGTTTGCCAAACATGCTGCCCACAGTTGCTGGGTGTGTATTGGCTAAAGGATTACAGAGTGACACATTCTCACTGTGTCTCAGTGATCGTAATATGTAAGAATGTTTACACGAGATTGTGAAGGGAAGGTTAAAAAGCTAAAAGAGAATGAGTTTCAAAATATTGACATTTTCCCAACAATAGCATTAAAGTAGACTTCACATATTCTGAAGAAATGTGCTCATGTAAAGTCACTCCCAAATCTATGTGGTATTATGATCTCACAATATGGTTTGTAAGGTATGTTTTACCTGTTTTTTATCTGCTATGTGAAAATTTAAGCTAAGCTACATTGATTTGTATAGCGCTTTTCACAGTACACGCTTTACAAGGAGTTGTACTGTAGTCATAACTGTCTAAAGCTGAATTTACAGAGACCGCTCATAAGTGCCATGTGCATTTTCACAGCAATTACAACTTCACAAATAAATCTTTTAAGATTCATTTTAAAATATTTGTGAATATAAATGTATGAAATTGTACGCTATTCAGTTCAATTCAGTTTTATTTATATAGCGCTTTTTACAATGTTACATTGCTTCAAAGCAGCTATACACAAAATACTAAGATAAATTTAGACATTAATAAACAAATTGAAAAAAAAAGAAAATGAATAAAAATTCTACACAATATATGGTGTTAAAATATTGTGTTAAAAAGTCCTTGATGGTATTTCCATCACAAGTTGCCTTAAAGACATAGACACAAAACAAAATACAGTACATATAAGTAATAGAACAAAAGAACAAAATACATACAATACATGTTAGAATGAATATTTTTTTAGAATGAATATTTAAAAAAATATATAAGAGAAACACTAAATAAAAGAAACAACAGTTTGAAAGGTCTGCTCTATGATGATGCTGTATATTATTTATACAGAACCAAAGCAGCACCAAAACTGTCTTTGAAAGTAGGAGCTAAATTTAATGGATTTTAATGTGTCAAATTTAATGAATGATTTAGTCTGGCTGTCACAAATTCCATCCCCGCTATTTACGCCATCAGCCACCGGAGGGCTCCCTGCCCTGAATATTAACCCAAACTACACTTCCCAGCATCCACCTACCCATACTGCTTGTGTGCACACCTGACAGCCATTACACAGACTATTTAAGCCCTGTGCACGCTACCTATTGTGCAAAGTCTTGTATTGCAATGGCCTATAGTGCTGAGTGGTCACCCGGTTTATAGCTTCTGATACTTTGACCTGGTTTGGATTGTTGTTTATCGACCGTTGCTGCCTTCCTATTGACTTCTACCTAGTTTTTGGATTTACTTCTCTGTCTGTTAGCCTGTCTGAGTTCTCCTCGTACTCCACGACAAAAACATAACATCAATATTAAACTAAAAGATATTGTTCTATTGGTAAGGTTTATTTGAATCACTAATCTTGAATATGAGAAATGCAATAGGCTTATCTTTGCAAACACAAACGTCTGACCTGTGAACAAATATTTAAAGTTGAGATGAGCTACACCCCAGAGAGCCCTGTCCAATACATTAACATAAGAAAGGGGAAATAAGAGACGGGCTTGTCGCTGCCGTGAGAAACAGAGACCTTTAATTTGCAGGTGTAATACTCATGGGAGTGATACATTAAATGTCACCATAATGACAAGACAAGACAAAGCCACTAATAGACCTGCTGCAGGAACGGGAATATACAGACTGGTATGTGTCTGCATCAGCTGAAACACTGTGCCACTCAACAATGTCCGTACACACTGAGTCACTAATTCACACTCATAAATGTGCTATTAAAGAAACAGCCTCAGGATAAAAGCATCTCCATCAGCATTATCTGAAGAGATCAACGCTCATCACATTTTATTAGCCTTTGACTTTCAGGAAGCGATTTATTTGTGATGGCAGCGTTTGACATTTGTCTAGACGTGACGGTTCACCACACAAAAAGTGCTCCTGATAAACAACAACATCCACAATACATTGGGAAATGTGTGGACAATATCAGAGCAGAAAAAACAGTGGAGGACATGACAGATGTGATCACAGATTTTAGAACCTTTGATTCTCAAAGAAATCTGACTCTGACATGACTTAGTCATAATGGAAACAGTATTTATTGCAATTAAGAACATATAAAATGTATTGCTTCTTTTACATAGAGATTCCAAAAAGTTGGAAAAGTCTGCAACATTTCTGATGTTTCAGAATTTTCTTCAGTTCCACAGACAGAGATAATTTCTGTGAATCTCTGTTGTGATATTTTGGACAAGCTGTATAACAGCCACTAGAAAGTTGTCCTTTCTTCATTTGTTTTGTCTCCTCTCGGCTGTACAATTAGAACGAAGCCCTCTTTTATCCTAAGAGGAAGAGATGTTTTTGAAGTTGCTGTCTTTCCCGAGCACATTGAGCACACCTGTAGTCTAAATTGCCAGTGTTGTCACACAGTGTCCCCCCCCCTCAGCCCAGCTTCTGTGTCCAAAACACTTCCGGCCACACATCAAAGAGCCCACAATCAAAGAGATGTACAGAGACAAAATATAATTTACCTCAGTTTATTTCCTTCATGCTGAGGCCGAAACACACACTTCAGACACTGATGAAGAGTCTGATAACACAAACTACACAGGACGGTGTCAGACACATCGCTTCAGAAGCTCTAAAGGCATTTCAGATCATATTGTTATTCATCATGTGTGCTACTGATTTTAGCTGCAGTTTAGTATCATTTGCTTACATTGTTCACAGAGCAGAGCTACATCTCCCAGCGTAATAAAAAAATCACCAGCTTAGTGCTTCCTTAAATGTAAAAAGCAAATGTTTCACATGGCACGTTATGATTTCATGTTATATGTTCATGTCAGTCTAGGACAAATAAGGGCAAAGAACTACGATTAGGAGCTAAAGTCATTTGGTTCACCTTTAGTGCACATTATTTACTATATCATTAATATTGGCAAAACAATGTGACCTAAGCAAGTATTTGTAAGCTGTTTAAGCAAGTATTGTGATATTTGTCCCACTTGATATATCAGCAATATTTTTTGTATTGTTTTAGGTACAGTGGTACAAAAATGTACTTTTGGACACTGAAATATGATAAGCTATCAACATTACAGAAACAAAATATTACAAAATATTAAAAGTAAATCTGTATTTGATCAGTTGTGTTGAGGTACTTATAGTTTATGTTTTCGACTGACAGATGACAGTTACAGACAGTTACATGACTTATTATTATTTTTTTTCTGTCACTGCATAAACCACATTTCTGGTTTGTTTAGAGAACAAAGTGAATAAGGACAAATATCAGCTTGCAGACTTCATTAATTCAGTTGAAGAAAACAATCGTGAACAAGATCCCAGAATTCAGCCAGACAGCTGTGTGTTGTGTGTGGAAATACTGTCAGATAATTTAGTGAAATAAATCAACTTTTTTTATAGAATTTAAAGTGCTTTCTTTAGATTAAATACATTGTACATGTGTAGAATTGACAGGCTGCATATCAACCCAAAACATTTAAACTGGTTGCCTCACATCACCCAGAAATTGTGCAACACTAAACACATTAAAACAGTTGACTTTTAGAGCTCCCAAAAGACGGCAAATTAGAATAAAAGACCATTAATTAGAGCATTTTGTATGAAAATACTGAAGTTTTACAGATTGTACTGGAAATGAAGACATAATCCCACCCCCTGAAGTCTTCAGATGCCCAAGTCAAATGATGCTTTATCAGATCCATGATGACTCTCTGACTCACAGCTCATGGCTGGAAATAGTCTTGGAGAGCGGAACTAAATAGTCCGGTAACATGTTTTGGGACTTTCCAGCTTTCCCACCAACTTTCCAGATTAACCCACCAAAGACCAGCAAGAGGGGCTCAACGACTGAGCTGTAGTCATCTCACATTACATTCATATCTGCAATGCCTGCAACTTTGATTCTGTAAATGACAGTTTTT
>JAZGTK010014327.1:0-13794 GCA_036877625.1 Ambastaia sidthimunki
ATCGTCTTATCCTTTGGCATAATCTGTATCATAAAGCTTAGATTAGATGTGTTTTATCTGCTCCTAATACTGATGCAGATTTGCCATTGTCTGTCTCTGGGCAGTTACATGCTTTATATAACTTGCCTATGAACATCATGACTTTAGAATAAAATTTACACAAACAGTGGAAAGTGTTAATTTTTTAATTGCTGGGACTGGTAACGATTTCTCTTCCATTTTATTTACTGCTTGCCTTCGCTGATTTATTTAAAATTGTGTTATGTGACATACATTTTTAAAGTACAAATATTCAGTTGTAAATCTCAATAAATATGCAGTCATAAAAACGGCATGTATAACATTTATAAAGTAATTAGCATGTCACATATCAGATCATGTCCACTATATGTCTACATTTTGCTGAATGATAAATGTTTCACAGGGAAGACGCACAGGCCCCTAAACGGGTTTCTTGGGCAAAAAGTGGCACAGGATCGGACATCATATCAAAGAACGGCACATTATCTTCCATAGCCATCAGTCCCCCTCCACGGGACCCTCACCATCAACCCAACAACCATTATCAATATCCTCCAGGTGCCACAGACATTGCCTCTATCCTCACGGCCCCTGGCAGCACCACCACCTACCGCCTCCACCCAGGAGAGCCCAACCCACTGCACAGTCTGCCTGGATACAACACGAGCTGCACAGCCAATCACACGCAGCAAAACCAGCACAACCCTTATCGCTATCATACCTCCACAGTCCTCAGTCCCAACAGCTTATCCACTCACAGGACTAAAGGGCCCCAGCCGCAGGCCCCACACCCAGTCAACAAACCTGTAAGCACTGCCACACTGTCCCCCATGGGGGCCGTGCCAGTCATGGTACCCATCCAGAACCATGCCGGTTCACTGGTGTAGAGTACACAACACCTCCCAGGTCAACTATTGTGCTAAAGACTTCCTAAAGAACTCTCAGCCAATAGCCAAAAGTATTTGATTATTGGTGGTAATTAAAATGACAGACATGAACTTACATTTTTATACATTACAGTGAGTACTGTAAAATACAATTGTCTTTCAAAAAAACTCTTTTTATTTTTAAAAGTATATGATCTTTTTACTTAGAAAAATTGTGTTGCCTAAATACTCCTTATTTTATTTCATTGCTTTCATTTGACAGGTTTAATAAATATAGTTTGTCTCACAGTGTCTTGTACATAAAGAACAGCTGACGTTCTAAAGTTATGCAGACACAACTAATAATGTTCCACTCTTTAAACCATTATCTTATGTTTTCAGGTTTATCCAGTTATTTGGGTATTGGGTTAAAATGATGATAATACTCAGCTTGTTCTTCAGTATGGGCTGTTTGTGCCTATTGTGCCTCTGTTTCTCTCAGGAGTTTTTTTCTCCCATGGCATTGTTAGTAAACTGTAGTTTTTTATTTTAAATGTTAGACTGTTCTGTGGAGCAAAGATCTGAAGAGAGAAAAGGGAGTATTTTAAAACAGAAGAACACGCCATATAAATGTTCTTTTCAAGTGTCATATGATATAGAGTATGAAGTGAATGCCAGAAATTGCAGTGCTTGTTTTCTGGAGATGTAAGGACTTCCCAAATCATTTGTAAGATCTGATGATGTGTAAATTGGAAGTGTACATTTATTCATGCGTGTAAATGAATGTATGAAAAACTAGCCTTGTGGTTTAATGACTTGAATATTGGAGGCAATGTTTTATTATTTTTGATAGTTTATGTTAATGCTTAATGTTGTACTCGGTGTAGTAAAAAACACTCTGTAATTAGGCCCTGTCCACTCAATTATTATTGATTATGACATCATACAGAATAGAAATGTTGTGCTGTAACTGTCCACATGATGGAACCAAAGGTTCAGGCCTTAGTGAGGTTTAATAGTAGCGTTTCCACAAGGCCATAATGTTCTGCTTTTTAAACCAATACACAATTGCATTGTTTAACACAATTAGTTAAAGTAGTTAAAGAGTTAATAATTAGAGTTAAAGTAGCATAGTCATGTGACATTTGGTTGACCCTACCATTAACAAGCATATTAACATTTAATTTCTAAAACATTAGAAATGTTCATTTTCTTTGTATGTACAGTATATCTGTGCGTATTTATTCTTGCTTTGGTGCAGGAGGTCTTAAGATGTTCTCGGTTAAGCCCCCACTTTACACTTGAGGATTGGTATGGAACATACAAAAATTACCTTAAGAGTAAAAAAATAAGCGACATACATTTACTTATAAGATTAACCTGGAGGAGAAAACTGTGGATTGAGTGGTTTTCAATAAGAAAGTGTCTCTAGCCAAAGATAAGAAATCAAAAATATTTACAGGTAAAGTTGTCATGTTTAGCCACACCTGCCACTCGAGCTAGCAAACACAATCTGACATTATTGTGCTACTGTTAGTCAGAGCCGCCCAGTCATGAGCTGTTCCTTATCTCAACACAAGGAGCAAAAAGAAAATAACATTGAATGTATAATGGCACTTGGTCATGCAGCGCTCATATCATGGATTTTTATCCAGTATGTTGGTAAGTTACCCGTTATTCCTTTTTTGCATTATATAGTATAGTTACAAATAATGTCAAATTGGTTATTACAGTAAGAATTCTGGGGGAAATGCTTTTGTGTTAATATTAAATAATGTGGAGTTTCAGATTGTTTTCTTGTTATTAAGTCTTTGCGATTGTACCTTGCCATAAAAAATGTACCTTGAAATGTTCCCCTTGGTCAAACATAGTAAGCTCCTGGCAGGCAGTTGAGGTAAAGCCCTCAGTGTTTGTGCGAGTGGGGTCTTCAGCCGAGCTTTCCTGTACATACAATACACGTGCCTCAGAGGGCTTCACTCTGGAATGGCGATATGCTGCTCCGGGAACTCCTGCTGTCCAAGCCAACAGGGTGAGAACCTCACTTCTGTGTAAGTATTACAATTAAACATCTGTTTTGATCTGAATGAGACTTATTTGGCTCAGGTGTTATACTACAATGGGAAACTATACTGGGTGAACTCCTGGGAGGGAAGGATGACCCTGTTGCAGAACCCCCCAGTGATGGGCGTCGCCTCGGTCAAAATCATCAGTGCTGAGCCCTCTGATGCTGGGCTCTATATATGTGAGGTCACCAACCCCAGTGATTGGTCTGGAAGTGGACAGGGTCTGATCAACCTCACTGTGATGGGTGAGCTGGTCTACATGATTGAACTTATAACAATTCACCCATCATCAATGGTGCTGTATGTTCATAGGCTGTTCTTTCATTCATCAGTGCCTCCATCCGTGCCAGTGTGTCAGCTTCAAGGAAACTCATATGTAGGAAATGATGTCACTCTGAGCTGTCAGTCTTCTCAGGGTCTCCCGATGCCTATATATTCATGGCACCGGGAGCAGAACGCAGCCCCTCTGTCACCCGACAGTTTTGTGGAAGGTAGGCATTGTTTTGTACATCTGATCTGTTAAACATGCAGATCTATATATCACCATTATATATCACCATTATAGTGGCATTAGCCATTAAAAGTCAACCACTGTTTGTCCTTAATATTTGTGCTTTAGATCAACGCACTGGTTCTTTAATGTTGCACAACCTGTCTGATGCCGTCGCTGGCACCTACACTTGTAGAGCCGTCAATGAGCTCGGCCAATCAGCATGCAGTATAACCCTCAGAGTGGCCTGTGAGTAAAATACTCCTCACATACTGCTCTGAAATCTGTGAATTCTGTCGAGATCCTTTGAAATGGTGTCATTGTTAGATGGGAATGCTGCGGCTGTAACTGGGGGAGTGGTGATGGGGGTCTTACTGGTTCTTCTGCTGGTTGTGGCAGTAGTCATCTATATGATGTGCTACAAAAAGAAGCATCCCAAGAAAACAAATGCAAATGAGCTCAGGTGTGTATTTAAACCTCTGTGAAAACTACATGTGCCACCATGTGTTTTATTCATAGCTATTTCCTTTAAAAGGCAGGTGAACAACAATTCAACACCTCACCAGAAGACAGAAGAGAAGCTAGTTCCTGCTCACTTGGAAGATGAAGACCAGTCAGACCTTAAAGTGTCTCATTTCAGTCCACTTGTTTAGCCCCACCCTTCCTCTTACATCATTTCCTGTCAGCAATTTCCATCTTTTGCTTTTTTGTTCTGTATTAATTTTTAGTTTAAGTAACAACACATTCTGTAATTTACTTTTTATATAATGTTTTCATTCATAATGACTTTCACTGATGAATTAAAAGAGACAAGATGTTTTAAATATCCAGCAACATGAGAAATAGCTTAAAGGCTTGATCTAAAAACAGGTGTGCAAGTTTATCTGCTGTTGACTAAACTAATGCACTGTGGTTTCCACTTTTTAATTCTTATCTAATATAGGAGCCTTATCACCTCATGTTGACATGACACAACGATGAAAGCTTTGCAGGTGAAACTCAAACACCCTTTGTTTGAAGGACATTTTCATCAGTTCTTTATTTCACATGGCACACAACAAGACAGTTTGACTCATTTTATAAAATATAACATGAGAATCTGAATAGATTTAGGCACAAACAAATGTCTGGCCATATTGTGAGAACTGTTTTCTGTGCTTTGAAACATTGTTTCCTGTGATAAATGCAACTATAGCTCTAAGTAACATTACAATACTGAAATCTCAATAAATCTGGTGTATAAATGCTCAGAAATAACCAAGAAGGGTCAGATTTGGGGCATTACACACTAATTTTTTCAGTAACATTTGCAAACAGAAAAAAATCCTTGTAATCATATGTTTTTCAGCCAAGCTTTAATGTGTTATTACAATAAACACTATAATCTCAACCTACTATTCCAAGTGTTTAAGGCATACATGAAAATCTTTTTCTACAAATCCAGAGCTACATAAAACACTAACAATTACAGGTAGGTTTTCCTGACCCTGGGTTGTCATACGATCAGAAATCTCTAAAGCATTTAATGTATAGGAGGATATTTAATGTATAGGAGTATATACTGTACAAATACAGACAATCAACCTTTACATCTGTGATGTACATTTTAGACAGTGAAGGCTATACATGATAGAACTCAGCACCAAATCAACAAGAGTCCATCTCATGAGCAGCACCACATGATTTTTATGATTCAGAGAGCAAACTTCTCGCAATGATCATCCTCATCACTTCATTTGTACCTGTACAACACACAATATTTATTATGAATATTATATAACTTCATAAAATTAAGTTATGCACTCATTAAAAAAGTGATGAATTACCCTCCAGTATCTGATGTACTCGTATGTCTCTGACATACTGCTGTACTGCATAATCCTTTAGGTATCCATACCCTCCGTGCATCTGCAAGGCCTGGTTACATATCTGGAGATTTTAAAGCAAGAGGCGTAAACAAACTGTAAAAAAAAGTACATTGTGTTGTGTCCTCCTGCATACAGCAATATTTGAAACCTCCTTAGTCACCCAATAAAACGTACATAATCATTTTTAAGCTTATTTAATGCTAGTTTTGTCTTATTTTAAGTTATTTATATTTAAGTCCCTTTGGAAACTTGTTGGGGCCCCTTAGTGGGCTCCAGTTCCCCGGTTGAGAAATATTGTTTCAAGTCAAGGTTTTAAAGTGGCAACATAACTGTAATGACAAAGAACATATACTCACTGAAAAACATTCGTCTGTTACAAACAGCTTGGCCATTGAGCAGAGTGCTACAGCATCCGGTCGACCCTCCTGCAGAGACACTGCCGCCTGACGCAGTATCAGCCGGGAAGCTACCAGCTTAGTGGCCATTTCAGCCAGCTTAAACTGTAGATACTAAACAGAAGGAAAGCAGAACACTGCTTTTATTAATAATACCAAAATGCTAACATTTGGTGAGATTGGCCGTTCTTAATCCTGATCCTGGAGATCCACTCCGTGTTTTGTATGTCTCACTTATTTGACACACCCAGTTTAGTTCATGGTTCTCTCTGCTAATGAGCTGATGATTTGAATCAGGTTTGTTAAATAGGGAAGACAAAATGTGCAGTACTGTGTTTTTCCAGGACAAGGATTAAAAACCACAGCAATAATATTAGCTTTATTTTATTTGAATGATTATAATACATGTCATGTCTTCTAAAGGTCTATTAGAAAAAAAATCAGGACCTATTAGAACCCAATGCTTGAGAGTTCTGCTGTTTGTTCTTTACCTGGTTCTTTGATAGTGTTTCTCCAAACTGTTTCCGTACAGACAAGTGATCTCGAGCCAGCACCACAGATGCATGGGCAGCTCCGAGAGAGCAGGAAGCTGTGTAAAACAACATCAGGATTAACAAAAGTCATATTTATTTCCATACAAACAGTGTTTTAAAACATATCCCAAATAAGAGCTTTTAAACAATTCACCAATATTAATTCTGCCTCCATTGAGGCCCTTCATGGCAATGTTGAAGCCCTCCCCCTCTGCTCCAAGCCGATTGGTCACTGGGACAGCACAGTCCTCAAATATCACTGCTCTGGTTGGCTGTGAGTTCCAACCAACCTGCAGAAAACAAGTTCCGAATGTTAGCGCTACGAAAGGTCAAAAAGGCTCAACTTTGCCACCTGCTGGTCAATATTGAACACTTCTGATCTGCTTCAACAACGTTCTAAATAATACATGTGTAGACTAGACACAGATCAAGGTCCAAGAACATTTATTACCTTCTTTTCTTTTTTGCCAAAGCTAAGTCCTGGGGTTCCTTTTTCAACCACTAGACATGAGATCCCCTTGGGTCCCTTCCCACCTGTCCTACACATGACCACATAAACATCCGTGTCTCCACCTCCACTGATAAACGCCTGAGCAGAAACATTCAAAACTGTTAGAAAGTTGCACAGATGTTAATGTCCTAATCATTTTCCTATCGGAAGTCCAATACCTTGGAACCGTTGAGAATATAATGATCTCCTTGGAGCTTTGCGCTGGTTAAAAGTGACGCGGCATCACTACCGCTACCTGAAGACAAAATGACACATTTTACCACAATCAGGTGTTGTGTTTTAACCCACACAAAAGTAGAAATCACATTGATTCCTAAACAACAAGGGCATTAAACTCAGAACATTTTTCTAGTTGGAAAATGTGTTACCTTTCTTAACTAAAGTTTATACGCAACACTTAAATCATCTGTGAACTGCAAAAGGAATGTTAAAAAATGTCACTTACCAGGTTCTGTGAGACAGTAGGAGGCAAATTTCTGCATCGAGCAGAGATCAGGACAGTATTTCTCTCTCTGCTCCTTGTTACCAAATGTATCTATCATCCAGGCGCACATGCTTCAACAACACAACCAACCAATAGCGTGTAAGCCACAATGAACCACAACAAAGCAGTTAAACAATAGTTGCTCAAAATCAAATGTGCTATAGCAAGAAGTGTCTTATTACGAAAAAATAATTTACATCAAATATCATTTTAAAGCAGACATTCATAGAGTGGAGTGAAACCTTTATAATATGGTTATTGTAAAGGTTGTCTATGGGTTTTTTTGAACTGTAGATGAGCAGGTACGACTCACTTGTGAATGCTGATGTAAGCAGTAGTGCTGACACACCCTGTGGATAATGCTTCAAAAATGATAGATGTGTCAAGCCTGGAGAGACCAGAGCCCCCAACATCAGGGTTCACATAGATCCCACCAAACCCCAACTGGGCAGCATTCCTCATGGCCTCCACAGGAAAGATTTCCTACATGTGTAGATATTATCAATGCTTTAAGAATGTATAGTACTAGAACTTTCAAATGACATGAATCAAATGACAAAGGAATAAGTTTGACATGCAAGCAAGAGTTACTTTCTGTGAAGAGCTGGTCTTTTTACCTTCTGGTCCCATTCCGCCATATGTGGTGCCATCTCATTGGCAGCAAAATCAAAAGCCACCTTCTGAAATTCTTTCTGTTCATCTGTGAGTCCTACAGAGGCTGTGAATAGATACACAATTGTTGCATTGTTATTTGTGTGTATCTTTTATGCATACTTCATCTGTTACTGAACTGTAATAAGATACATGATTGGCCAATCACCTTCGCCTCAGTACACACCCCTAAACATGATTGGTTGAACTCAATAAGAACCAAACACGTTAGCATGGAGTAGTGAGACTCAGATACTTCAAATGCTACTCGGAAGTGAGTAGCATTTGAAGTATTTAATTTTATCTGAATTTTCTTGTACATTTTCTTGTCATTTGCTGTACAATTTTCACAGAGTTGATTCACGCATCATAATGTATAATATATTAAGACAGCAATTACAAACAAAAGGACTATAAGAGGACAAAATGCTTAATTTATTAGTCCAATAAAAGCTATAAGAGATTAAAAACACTGCACACCATCTTAACTATGAAACTGTTTCAAACATTGACTACACATTTCGCTAATAGGTCACCGACAGAGATTTAAAACTTTAAAATCTGCAACGAATTTAACATAACTTGATATAAATATGTCTATCATAAGTAAATATGTACTATGTAAAATAATGTTTAATCAAAACTAAAACATGTAATTCATTCACTACAACAGTACTGAGTGTCAGACTGCTTGTCCTCGACTCTTAAGTGTTCTTCGATATTATGTTGATCTTTAAATAATTTCACTTACGATCAATGCAAGCTGCTATTCCTCGTCTTTGTACACTGTTAAATATTAAACTGCGACTTCTACCGATGCTATGTGATCCCAATCGGACAACTCTTGCAAGCGCCCTAGCCGCCGCCATGTTGGTTCAGTGACGACGACTTACGTCACCGGCGTTATGGGTAATGTAGTTCATAACAGGCGTGACGTTTCGTTCGTCTTTTTCTAAAACTGGCGAAAGAGAAAGATAACCACCACTTAAACTGGATGTGACGGGAAATTTCTCTTTATTTTCAGAAGAATTTTGCCCTGAGTTAAGAGAAAACAGATACAGTATAAAAATCGCCTATGAAAATCTGGTCTCCAGTCCTGCTACAATCTCGTCTTAAATGCATTATACAGTCATACATTTTGCATTATCTTTGTTGATGTAACCTCCAAAAAGTAATATATTCAAAATTCTTTTTCCAATAAAATAATTTTCTTTATCTCCTTTAGCTTATATTATACAAAATCTTGAGAGGTCAGGAATCATGTAAGCTATCACATTATGTGACTGCTGTAACATTTTAAAGACAAGAAATTTTTTTTTGGATGCAGAAGTTAGTAAAAGTTTATTACAACACAGCTGATTAAATGAGCCTTTTGTAGAAGTTCTGATGGTTGCAAGGCAACTAGTAGTCATGCCCGAAAACCAAAACAGCTAATAAGCGATTAAACATTTTATATTATACAATGACATCTACAATGTAAAAAAAAAGAAATTTACTTTAAAAGTAACAAATGGCATCCAATCAGGAAGGGATTAATGGCACCCTGTCCAATCACAGCATTTAATGCCACTCTTGAGAATACTGGAACCTTGTTAATTATTTTAATACAAAAAAACCAGGAAATATTTCAGTTAATGATACAAAAATTCATGAAAAAAGATTGAAGTAATTTCCCTGCGTGGGTTAGTAGTTCTACATTTAGTTCCCTTTAATTATAATAGATGCATCTATAAAGGCCTTCATTTTAATATCCTGAATTACAGAATAATACTGTGCAGAGGTCTAATAAAAGTACATGAACTTCTAGATTATACCACAAATAATCACAATAAATCTCTCAGTGAATTCATTTCGGCTCATTAAACAGGACATCAGACAGATGCTAGACTCTGAGTTTTCTGTGCACAAAAATAAAGCAATATTACAGCATAACATACAATTTTATCAATAAATCTAATTACAGTTGAGATAGAAACTGTGTTTCACACAAATAAAATTTCTGGCATTTCTGAACTGTTTGTTGGTCAAAATTTTGTAATGAAAATTGAAGAATTATTGGAAAAAGAAATAAAAAAATATTCTGTAATCTTTACATATTTGAGTAGTTGGTCTGTCTTGATTTTAAAACTCATATTGATAGTTTCAACACTTCAATATATCAACAGTAACTTCATTTGCACTCTTGGGAACATACAACATCTCTTCAGTTATTGTCCTCTTTGGCCTGTGCTGACACAGTCTCAGAGTTCAATCCCTCAAATCTTTGGGAGGCAATTGCGGCCTGCTGGGACATACTTCTCCTGATGATATCTCCTTTCCTCCAGAGTGTGATTTCCTGTTGGGAATCATCAAGAATGTGAACACGAGGACACTCAAGATGAATTGCAAGATGGAAATCAAGATGTTATGTTGCATGGAAAACCGGACCTGCTGTTTGAAGTATCGTCGCTCTTCCTCATCTATAAGCACTAGGTTCAGGTAGTAGCGCACTGAGAACTTCTTGTTTATGTCCCTCATAGTGGGAGTCAACTCATATCCAGCAAGAAACAAACGGATGGGAATTGACTCACCTGGAAAGAATTCAGGAGCAAAAACATGCAAGTGTTGTTAGAATAAAGGATGAACAAAGATGAACATGGATGAAAGTCCACAAAGATGAACATGGACGGTTTCTACTATAAAGTATAACATGATTATACACATTATACCTCTCACTGGTGCTCCATCCATGATCTCATATTTGGCGATGGTGTCGTTTTCGTGGTACACGCTGGGTCCTGTGCCAGTCGTTTCTCGTTTGATTATATCAATTTCCATGTGCTTGATCTTTATTCTCACAAGTAGGAAGTAAATCTTCCCAACTATAACATCTCTCAGATGGTATCTAAACATGGCACATTTAAAACCTCTCAGATTCTTTAAGATTCTTCAGATTCTCATATTCATTATATATTTTATGAGTCTTACTTGGATTTGTTGTATTCAAACTCAATATGGAGACAATCTTCAATTCCAACTTCCATCTTGATGGAGGAGTTGAGCTCCGGGTATGTGCACAACGTCTGCACAACAATATCCATCTCTTTAATGATGTCATTAAGTCTTCTGCTGACTGTTGCTCTCAGAAAGTATCTAGAGACAACAACAACAAAAGTTAAGATGCGGACACAATAAACAGCCTGAAATGCAGATCAGTTCATTAAATGCCATTGAGGAACAATACAAATTTACGCTATAATAAGAATCAATGGACAGATTTACCTTAGTTTCACATTCTGGCCAGTGTAAGATTCATAAGGCTTTTCCACATGGGTGAATTCAAAGTCAAAGGTCTGAGACTGTGAAAGCTCACCGGGTCGTGCAAGATCTTTCACTAAAGACACAAACTCATGGTGGTTCCCTCTGTCGTAGTACAGCTCTGTGAATAAAAGCATTATTATATTATTATAAACAACATTTGAGCTGTTCCGAATATTATGTCCGCATATAAAACTTACCAATCTGTCCGACAAACTCGATTTTGATCCCATAGTGTTCAAGTCTTTTTCCAGGAGTCTTGAGGGTGACGTTTACTTTCCCACTTACAGTTTCGCCATCATAAAAAAGGAAATATTTATCCTTCTTCCCATCTTCGGTTTTGTGCTCAGCTTTCTTCCTCGTTTCGGCGTCATTCAGCACTATGTCGATCTCTGCGCTCTGTCCGAAGCCAAAGAAGCTCATGTCTGATCTGTGTCTGCTGTCAGTGCTGTATGATCGCAGATCACCTGATTGACAGCTGCTGCGCTCAGCTACAGGTGGCTGTACGGTCCTCTATCACTTTGATGTCCTTTTACCAAGTGGGCTTTAAAAACAAATGCATTAGCTATCTGAAGGGTTAATATTCCTGATCAAATACAATTAATTACCTAAAGCGTGAAATACCGCATATTTATTAATGATTTAATAAAATTAGCTCAATTCTCAGCAGCACTGCAGCCAGGAAGGATATTTGCCCATAAAACAAGTTCCCTTTTCATCCACTTCCGGGATTCTCCCGCAGGTGATATTTCAAAATAAAAGACCAACTGCAATTCATAATAAATGTCACACTTCGCAACGGAGATGCTAAGATAATAATAATATGCTAATATGCCCAGTTAAGGTAAGAACGTCTTTATTATCAAAGAACAATAATAAAAGGAAACTGATTGACATGACCACATTAACTGCATACATCAATGGTCAATTCATTTAACTGTACCTGAGAAATATTGTTAACTAAGCATTATATAGTAAATTATTTCTTAATAGTACAATAGTGTAATGTCATAGAGAATTTAACATCCCAGTGGTAATGCTATTCAGATGGCCTTTTATCTATAATAAAGTCTTTTAATTTCACGTCACACAACACGCATTACAGACAATACAAAAATAACTGGACAAGTTTGGAATAATAACATCATTTCAAATAGTTAGCATATACATTCAACATTTAACCATAGCTGGAATGTCAGTTATGCTATTTTATAATATTTTTTATAGTAATTATAATTTCAAATGCAGAATTGTTTGGAAACAGTCTGATTGTTTGGAAACTGGGTAATTCTTTAAACCAGTTAGGTCAAACACACCAATCTTGATTCTGTCTGTCTATTGACTGATACATAATAAAACAAAAGAGTACAAGGTTAGTAATACTGTATTACAAATGTAGTCACATAAGCACATAAATGTTACATACATACATGTTTCAGAATTTAATATCAATGGCAAAAACAAAATGAAACACAATGCTAATTGCTTCCATATAATCATTTTTATTTTTTTGACACGACCCACAGTCTATTTAGTTACTACTCTTGAGTGAACAACAGTGTATGCATGTACAGTGTTAACAGATTAAAACAATGACACTGAGTCAAAAAACCTGGACAATATGTCCAAAACGTATAAAACAATTATAAAGCATTGAAGGTCACTTAAACACAGAAATGGCACTCTGAAAAACCGCAAGTGCATAATCTGTATCTAGAGGAATATTTCAAAAATGAAACTAAGTAACTGAATCATCTTGCACAACCAAGTCTACTGATTTTATTTGATGTTTGATTAAACCTCAAACTAAAATGCTACATAAAAATGCTGTAGTTAATGAACTAAGAAATGGAAACAATTTACTTTAAGGCAACAAATAATTGTATAGCTACTAATGTCTGAATTCATACATCAGGGTTGTGCAGAACTGACTCTGTTTGTCTATCTGTAAAGCCTATAAAACCTTCAAACCTTTTTGTGTATTTAGAAGCATGTATTAGTTCAGATACCATTGAATTATTATTTGTGCCCTCTATCATAAATTGTTGCCTTAAGATAAAGTACTACACATAAAATCCTCTTGTTAAAAGTGACCAGTTAAAACAGTCTTGGCATGGCATTATACACATTTACACAGACTTGGACAGGATTCTTCATAGTCAAGGTCAATTCAGTGCAAAATATATTAATATTTACTTTGAAGACACACTGAATCACTTCCTGTCCTTGAAATATGTGGTAAATACTTTTAGGTCAACAAATACAGCAGCACCTGAATGAGGTTTAGGTCTTTTGAAATAATGAAATTTAAACAGACTAAAATCTTTTTAAATTTAGTCCTTTTTTTTCCACTTTTTTTCACCCAAGATGCATACAAATCTGAGCTTTGTTCAATTTATGAGCATTCAATTTTTATATATAAACAAATTTGTATCAGATTCCTGTCTGTTATAAATCAAAACAAGGGAAGTAATATGTCCCTGTGTAACACAGTAGCTCTCAGGTTTTGTAATAACTTTGGCAAGCTAAGAAGTTAAGAAGTTTATGCACCTTTGTATAAGAATGCACAACTGGACAGCTTACAAGTCTCTTACAACTGATTTGTTCTTCTCCTC
>JAZGTK010014328.1:0-13793 GCA_036877625.1 Ambastaia sidthimunki
TTAAATGGATATTCATGGTCAATAAACTTTATCATTGCATCATCGTTTCTGTGACACATTTGGCATTTCAAGACATCTCAGTTTGTACAGATCTCTCTCACTGTATCTCACTGAATTACCCGCTTCACCTGCCGACGACATGCAGTCATGTCAGTGCCAGTTTTCTTTCTTGTCTTCTAAGATCTTTTCTTCCTTTCCCCCCACAACAGAACAGACGGCTGTAGTTTGCAAAACAAATGAACAAACAGAAAACAGGAATGGAGTGATGAAAGAGTAAACAACACAAGCTCTATGCCCCACAACCATAATAGACTCTAAGTAGGTTATCCTGCTGGTAACCCATTTTAATTGTTGCATCTGTTTTCAGTAACACACTCTGTACTGTGTGTGTGTGTGTGTGTGTGTGTCTAAGTAAACTCAGACTGTCCACTAAACCCAGGTAAGTTTGAACACAAAATAAGGCCACGCTCTCCTTCGTACTGTATACCCCAAACACTTCATTATCAAGAACCGTGATATTTAGTCAATCTATTGATGTTGCCTAGCTAATTGTAAAGCAGGGACTCAAAAGCAGATGCTACATTTCAAAGCACTCGTGAGCATGAAGACAGGTTATGATTTATGCTAAGATGCGTGGCTTCAAAGCGCCGAATGAGGCTTTTAAACAAATTGAACAAGTCAAGCGCTATTCACTCAGGACTGTAAGAGTGCCTAGCGCATGCAGATCAGAGGAGAGCGCCTGCCGCTTGTAATATCCCTCAATGCAAGTACAGGTCCACAGGGAAGAGCCAGCAGTCAGTGGTTAGCACTGGGCTGTGTACACAGGCATGGGAATTCTGTGCCAACGTTGCTGCAACACCTGTGCTAGGAATCAAACCCCACTCATGTCAGGGCCATGATCAGCCAATCTGTGCTCAGCCCTGGAGACTTGACACTCTTTCTTCACTGCGTCGTTATTTAGGTGCGATCGGAGAGAAACGCGATGCCTGTGTCAACAATCTGATGCAATTTCTGTAAACACTGATAATTATTTATGAAGCAGAGGGTTACTGTACTATAATACCTGTTAAAAGGGTTGTGGAATAAGCTCAGTGCGGTTGTCCTCCGGATATGTCAGCTTGTTACTAATGAGCATCGACAGCTCAAACTAGTTGCCAACAGGTTTCGACAGAGATGGAAATACAGAATGTCTGCACAGGCCCCTCGTTATAAAAACATCACTCTGAAGTCACTGCAGAAGCATACAGTGGTCCCAAAAGTCTACCTGGCTGACAGAGAACGTTCTCAGAACATTGGCTAACGTCCTCTAGAAGTTTCCCTAAAGTTATCATTTTGAAGTAATGTTAGTAGAATATCTTTTTTATGGTACTTATTTATATATCAAAAACATTATTCGTAAGTTGTCAGTGGAAGGTTTTAAAACATTGAAGAATTTAAAAAATGTTTGAATAATGTTCTTGTAAACTAAGTAAATGACATTTTTACTGTTTTTGTTATTTGAAACACTTTATTTAAAGTGTTTTAACAACCTAAAATTGTTAGTTTGGTATTTGTAAAAATGTTTCTATTATGCATTTTTCTTATGAAATCATTTTTTTTATTATAAATTGTATTTAAAGCATTTTAAATGAAAGGTTGGATTGAAGTATTAAGATGAATTTCAGTATGTCATGGTATTTGGTATGTCCACCTTTTTCATTTCATGCACTTGAGCTGGCATGACGTCTACAAATTTGTGCAAAATCTGATGATTCATGTTATCTCAGCCTGTTTTCTCAGATTTGAGAACATTTCAAACAGCATCTAGTGTTTTTTTCAATGGAAGCAATGGAACCTTTTGTGTAAGATGGTCATCATTTTAGTAACTTAACAATAATGAATAAAGCTTTATTTTATGTAAATCTTTTGTTTTTTAATTAAAAATATTTTCAACTATTTTAAAATTGATGTTAGATTGATGTTTTTTATTTCAGATTTGGGGCAAAAATAAACTATATATTTATGTAAAAAAATAAACTATATACTTATGTAACTAATCAAGGTCAGTGTGTAGAAAATAAAATTCAGAACATGAGAGAACAGTGTAAGTATCCCACTCCACTCACTGAATGTTTTCATCTGCAATGTTTCAAATATCAGAACTTCTTTTTATTTTCTATATTCAAACACATAGTGTGACAGGTTCACGCATCTCTTTCAAAAACTATTTTCCGTCTCCTTTCTCCCATTTGATGTAACCTAAATTGGTGCTGAAGAAACAAATTGCTAAATTTTTAATTAACTTCATAACATCTGCACTTCAACAGAGAGAGCGAGGAGATTTCCTTTTAACCTATTCCAGCACATTTGCACACCAAGGTAAATCTTGATGCTGGCACTTTTACAGAGAGGAAGAAAAAAATTAAAAATGGAAATGAACTAGTACTAGCGTGTGTAGATCAAAGACACAGAATTATTCAAGTTTTTGCCATTGCTTGATCTTCAAAAATAAAAGAAGGGAATGAGAAGAGTTCGGAGATGGACAGATTGGTCTAGGTTGTGTGCCTTATTATACCTGTTTTTACTTTTCACACATTTTCTTTAAATGTCTGCGCTGTTGCTTTTAATGTGAATGTTATCTGTGTGACTAAGACGATAACCCCAAGACTTTCATGTCAAAATAAGTATTGCTTTCCTGTTGGTATTGAAAAGGTCAGTTTGTTTGTGCAGGATAAATCTGTTTGTTATTTGTGTTACATTAAGATTTCTTTTGTAAATGTAGATAAGCTCATTTTAATAACTATCAATATTTGCAAGATAAAATATTTATTGCTGCAGGGAATCAGTCAATTATCACAAATTCAGCAATTTTATTGTTAATATTGCAGTTAAAATATCTTTAGGATAAAAATGCAAGCATGTGCAGTTTTAGAGACAACAAGACAACAGAGACAGTATATATTAAACATGACTTATCCTGAATGCTAAGAATAACACAAAATAGCTTATTTGCAATGCTTTTGTTAGTCTATTTTTCCTGAGAGAAAACATTTCTTTTCCCACATTTCCACGGATTGTATTGCAAGTTATTCCCCAGCAGAGAGCGGTGCTGAGTCAATGCCGAACCAGGACGCCAGTGGGACTCAGTCAACATACTCCAACTTATTCTCTAAATAATAAATGCACCGAGTTGGCTCTGCTCAGCATTTATGAAACAAAACTTTGCAAGACTAATACTACACTTATATTTAACCAAAACCCAAAGACTTTCATGCAGTTGATTAAGCACGACTGAAATGTGAGCGGTCTGTCAATACCATCCCCCTCTGCACACCTGCACTGATAGTTTGGATCAGTTGATGAGAGCCACACAATACCGGCTCTGTACCGCAGTTATTTTCTGTCTAGCTGAAGAAAACAAGACCACTGAAGGAATGACCCGAATAGCAGAGCAATACACGGATACAGGCTGAGTATGCGGAGTGATTGAAATAATGATTATAATTAACTCCTAATTAAATGTGGTTGTCTTGCATCAACTTCTCCACCAGGGGACAGTGTTGTGTATGATCAATGAAAAAAAAATATATCGCTTCTTTTTATTGTGTTAAAATACTGTTATTTCATTAAAGGTAAATACTGAGGTGATGGATAGGACACCACGCAACAGATTTATGAAAGCTCTTTTTAATTTCAGCTGGATATAAAGGTAAAAGGAAAAGTTTATACATATAAAGGCCCTTTATACATATCAAAATGCATAGAGTCGTAGAGTAATAATTTACTAATAATTTAATCTAAATGTGGCTTCTACTTTAATTTTTTTATAGCACCGATAAAAATTGGTTTGTTATTATATTTTGATAGTTTTGTCTGTCAAACGAACTACTACAAATCTCTAAAATTCAGAATACATTTGTTTATATGACTTTTTTGACTCTTATTTGTTTTAAATGAGCATCGCTTATTCCCATAAGTCACATGGGTTAATAACGCCCAGAAATCCCACAATGCACCGCAGAAACACAGGATGCATCGACGCTCAAACTAAACGGGGTAAATTCATATGAGAGGGCAGTTAAGAGTGAGTGCAGCCATTATTCGCACACAATATGTTTGCATGAATATGTTATCAGTGTGTTTTTTATAATGTACTGTATATAGAGATATAATTCCTGATTGTTGTTGATAAATGGCAGTGATGTTTTACAACTTGAGTAGGCTGGTAGTTATGACGTCAGAAAAGAAGTTCTTACCAGTACCCAGAACTGAGCAGAGATGCAAAAAACTCATGCCAAAAGTTTATTGCTATTATTATATTTTCCCCAGTTTTATAAAGGCTCTGATACTTCAAAAAGTGATTTTACACAATTTGAAACTTTAAAATGCAGAAATGTTGAAGTGTAAAATAAAGAGAGAAATGTTGAAAACTGTTGAATTAAATTGTAAAATGAATTGTAAAATAGAAAGAGCTAAAGAGATCCAGCTGTTTTATTTGGTATTAGTTAAAGATTACATTGTACACAGTAACAAACAGCTAATCAAAAACTCTCTGGAATGGTGAAATAACAGAAAACATTGAAACAAA
Source organism: Ambastaia sidthimunki (assembly GCA_036877625.1). Lineage (NCBI taxonomy): Eukaryota > Metazoa > Chordata > Actinopteri > Cypriniformes > Botiidae > Ambastaia > Ambastaia sidthimunki. The sequence goes on from JAZGTK010014328.1 coordinate 4,568, forward strand.
CATTGAGGGAGTATTGAGGCAATACAAAAGATGCCAAAATGTATGTGATAAGAAATTATTTGATTTATTATTTCAAGGTTTACTTCAGATTTTTTCTTTATTCACACACTTTATCCCCCATCATAATCAGTTTTTCACCAATAAATTTTACCCAGATCATTATAAACCATTTACATTAAAATAAATTATTCTGATATTGTTTTCAAACTGTTGTTTTCATTGATGATATTTCATTCACTATTTTACTACTTTTTTAACTAATTTTTTTTCTATTTTCTCTATTTCCATGCTTAAAAAAGCACCATAACCTCAGCAAAGCGGAAGGGGTGAGTCTCCAGGCACTTGGCTTTGTCTGCGTTTTGACTCGGGCCATCAGATAACAGTCTGGACAATGGCCCTCCATTCTGCAGCATAGGTCTTAAATGACCAGGAAGTGGCCATGAGCGGTCCTGTTGGACGGATCCCATGGGTCTGCTCAGCCCTGACGGGGCCTGGACCAGGCTGAATGGCAGGAGAACACGCGGGGGGAAACGAGGCTGATGGCCACCCAGCTGGAGCCATGACTGCCCTTTGATGCTGAAAACAGAGGAGTGAAGGTGAAAGGTGGGTGCTGGGAGACCACAGCCCGGTTATTGGGCCCCATTGAACATCTAGCAAGTTTTGGTCCCACCAGACAGAGGTAAGAAGAAAGTATATCATGACTGTTCAGTCATAATAGTTCTTGGTCATGCCGTACAATTGCATTGTGATACGTTTACCTGGAAAAAGCAGCTTTAAAATTTGCATTGTGTTACAGTGTATTACATTATTCAACTGCTGGCTGTAAAAGTGTGTCTTTTTGTTTTCTTATGTATTTGGTATTAATGTCATATATTAGTTTCTAGATAGGAAGTCCTCCTAAAACCTCAGCATTTTTTAAATGTTCCAAATAACATCCTTGTATATGTCTGCAAATCATGAGGAGTTCATATAAAATTCATGTACTATGAGTCCATGACCATTCAACAAAACTTAATTGTACGTAATTGTCATCAGGATGTAAAGACTCTCAACCAGCATAACAAAAATATTTCTGGAAGAAAATACCCTGCCTTTAACAATATATTTCTGTATATAATACTTACCAAAGTAAAACAAAATTCCTTATAATGTAGATGATAAAACTGATGGTTTCAAAACGGATCACAAACCCAGTGACACATTTCAGTTTTTTATTCTTGCATGTGATTACAGTGATGACCTCAGATGACCTCAAGTGACTCCATATATGCGTACAAACAAGTCAAGTATATCCATTAAAGCTTCTCTTGTGAAATTGACCAGATGAGTGGCCCACTCCAGTCTCATCTGTTTATTAACATTATGCAGCTAAGCGATACTGTAAAAGCTTACTGTACTTTTACTGTTAATCACTGTATATACCACAGAATTACAGCTAAACAATAAACATGATATTTTGACATTCTAGCTACATTAAGGTTAAACAAATGAAAACTGGGGGCTTGGAAAGCGCTGATGTCAGCTATCCTTAACCGCCAAGGGCCCTTAGGGATCCTGGGACTCTACTCAAGTCGAGTGTGTGCAGTGTGTGAGTTTACAGTATGTGTGTGTGTGAGAGAGATAGCTGACCTGGGTCCACCCAAGACCAGTCTCCGGCACCAGGCTTCAATTATTTGTTATCAGTCTTTGCTGGGATTCTCAGAGGTCATATAAAGATGGAGTATAGAATCTGAGGGCCACATGGGTGGAGAACAGAGTGATGGAGCTTCAGACAATGCAAAGAAAACTTCACAATATAGTTCAAGGCTGCGTCCCAATTGAGCATTAGAGCAGTACAATGCTAACGTGCAGAAACTCCCTGTAGTGCTTCACACACAATCTGACACATCCCTGTAACAGAATGTAAAAAGCACTTTATCAACACTTTATATTATGTAGAATATATGCTGAGAAGTGTGAGATTGGATGTCAAGGTGTGGTGTGTTAGGATTTATCCTCCTTGCAGAACAAAAGGTTACTGCTTGCCCCTCCCCTTCCTCTCGCTGCTGTTGGTCAGACGCCCATCGCGCTCCTGTTTTTCTCCATGACAAGACGACACCGTGCTTCAACACAATTAAAACTTTGTAAGCATTTTGTTGTGCTGCTTTTTTGAGTCAGCACTCGTTGACCCTAAAGCATCTGTTATTGTGCTCACAATCAGCTTCATTCTGTTGAGTAATGCAAAAATAAAAATGTTTTTGCCGCCGTTCTATGGATGTACAAAAAAAATTGTTTACAATTAAACGTTTTAATGTTTCCATTAGATTTAAACTAAACTATATTTGTTTTCTTAATCAAAATCTTGCATTGCGTTCTGTGATAAAAAACCTTAAGGGTTTAGTTTAGTTTAGTCAAATAAAATGCACCGTGTTAAGGTTAAAGAGGATGCTTAAAATATAAAGTACAGCCAGATATTACAGTACGGGAATATTGTGTGGTATGCATGTAAACAGATTTACTGCTGAGAAGGTCATGTAGACCACAATGGCTGATAAGGAGCGTAAGAGAAACAATGATTAATCATTATAACCCATAAAATTAAGGGCAGACGCGGCCGTGATGGAACAGGATGGGAGAGGTGCTCGGATGGAGACAGAACGAGAGAATCAGCACCCGTCTCGCGGACGAGGTCACCGTAAAGGACATACCAGTGGAGGTCAGCTGAAGAGCCCATTAAAAGACAAGGAACAATAAGCGGAACTATAGAATTTTAAAAAATGATCTTGACACTCCTCCCAAAACAATATCACTGCGAAGAGGACAATAGCTAAGAGCCACAACACACTCTCAGCATGTGGGAGACATGAGATTAACAAGATACTGTTCTAATGCAATTATTATTTATACAACTTGGGAAATCCTATCACAGAAGGATTTACAGCCAGAGAAAACAAGCTAGATCTCCCCTATACAAGTACTATCATATGACATGATATATATATATTTAATGCTTACTATAAACCAGCCAACCAGATTCTATTGTCTAACAGGAGTTGTGGCCTATTGGTTAGAGAGTTGGGCTTGTAACCCAAGGTTGTTGGTTCGATTCTGAATGCCAGCAGGAAATAACTGATGTGCCCCTAAGCAGTGAATGGCCTAATAGTGAATATTTGCCCTGGTGGGTGTGAGTGTTCATAGTTTGAAGTGTGTTTTCTGGTTGGGTTAAATTCTGAGGGCAAATTCTGTGTATGGGTCACCAGACTTGGCCTACACGTCACTTCATCAAATGATTGTGTTTTAATAGTACTAAATGAGATAAACTGGCTGTTAAGGAAGTATTGTGACTAAAGACTGTTATGCAGGCTGTCAGATGAGAGATATGTGCTCAAAAATGACTCAGTGCTTTATGAACTACTCAAAGCCTGTCAGCTCAGTGCAGACCCATATCAAGATTAGACTGTATACACACTGCAGCCAAAGTGAATCAGAGTGTCACACTGTGTTTATATTGTCTTTCAGGGGGTTAACGCTCCATATCCTCTGCCATTCAGCGCATTGTTCCTTTAACCGCTGATTAATATCTTATTTAAACAGCCGCCAGACGCAACACGCCATCCGCGCGTTCGTAAATTCTCCTGAGCTAATGAACACAATAGCTGCATTCTTGGACAAAACCTTCCACATATCAGAGCATCTCTACAGAGACCCGGAGATTCTTGGAAAATGGGATCAAAACAACATAGCTGTTTTTAATGACTGTTTGTGTCACAATTTTAAAATAAACCCGAAATGGATAAACATAACATTTTGGAATGGATCCAGCTGTGAGGACATTGTGAGGATCTTCTTTGCGCTGGTTTTTGTTTTGTCTGTAGCAATACTGCCACACTGACAAAAGTGAGGTTACGAAATGAAAATGTAATGCAGATTTAAAACGTTTGTGTAATTTGTTGGAACAATCTGTAAAAGAAAGAATGCGATAATTGGTAACAAAGTTCACGCACTTTAGCCACGTTACCCTCAACCAAAGAAATCATCTGTTTAAAATGATGGACCAACACTGACTTCAGTAACAACTGTATGTTTGTTCATGATTTGCTACATTAGAAATTACTTTTTTGTTTTCCAAGTACACCAAACATTGTGATTTTTAATTATGAAGCAATTAACTCTTGTTTTTAGATGTCTAGATGATTATTAATCTGTCTCCTTGTCATATTGTTTTCTCTGTCAAACTCAACTCAGGATGACGACATGCCCCAGGGCCCCAGACTCCCAGGAGCTCCAATCAGTCCAACACGGGGGTCCAATTACATCACTTTCCAACATCACTTTTAACTGAGATGTAACCGCATTACTGCACAATGTTACATGAAATTTATAAATGAAAGTTTAGATCTAACAGCTTTCTGATGTTTGTCTCAGGTCCTCAAGTTCTCTGGATCCAGTCTTTTCTCAAGCAGTGGCCAGAAGAGTTTGTAGTTTGACAGTGTTCTGCCCGGTCTGACCCAGCGCAGGTGTGTGGTAACTTGCACGAACCAACAAACATCACGATCAGGAAGAGGTTTATTCATGCGACCTAACACTGGGCCATTACCCAAACAAATCCTCCATTTATATTGTATCAGTCTTTGTTTTAAGGGTTGGACATTTCAGAGATTACAATCTCAGGCCCCATGACATTGTCTAGAGGTTTAAACGGCAATAGTTTTGTTGGCTGGGCTGGCGATGCAGTGATCTCCACCACGTTCACACTAAGAGACTCACCTGCTTTCAGTTACTTCAAATACTGTAGAAAATAATTCAGAACAGAAAATGAATAACACAGAATGACAAGACCAACATTTTTTTAGTTATTGTCTTTGTTAGTCTGCTGTGACCGTTACATAAACTGCTTGTACTAGACTTACAAGTTCAGTTAATCAGTTCAATGGTAAATTGGTGTAGTTTGAATCCAGAAAGTAAAACTGATTAGTTGGTAGCACAGATGCTTTTGTTTAAAGGGACTCACATTGCGAGGTTAGGCCATGTATTAGCTACATGACCAAAAAGGTCCAATATGGCAACATAAAATTGGTCCATGTGACTCAAATAATGATATGAGGCCATACAACCGCTTTGTGTGAAGAATAAACTGAACGTAATACTTTGTGGCATAACTTGAGATTTATGTTTTATTTTTGGGTGAGCTGTCTCTTTAAAAGTGTAGTGCGCAGGCAATGCATGCTCACTAGAGACAAGCAACAGTTTGATCAGCAGAGCAAAGACAACATCTTTGATTACACTTCACAAGGCAGGTTTGGTTCCACAAAGCACACGAAGTCACTAAAGGCAGGGAGAAATCTAACCCCACGGGAAATGACATCCTCTAATAATCAGTAATAGTCGTGGTTTGAGTTTCAACTGCACCCTCTACAACAATAGTACTTTGATCCATACGCAGATATCACACAGAGCTATACATTGTACACTTCCCATACTCTGACTCTTCATGTCATATATCCAGCAAGAAAGAGTCTTTGAAGAGCAGTCCTGCAGAAGCGTCTTGAGATCTGCTGCGTGAGTTAAAGATGATTGACGTCCCAGCTAACAGGGAACATTCTCAGAACGCTGGCTAACATTATCTAAAGGTTCTCTCAAAGTTATTAAAAACATCCCTGCAGTAACGTTAGTACAGCATTTTTAATGTTATATATGATATATAACCGTTATTTGTTGTTTAAGTTGTTAGTGGAACTTTTAAAAAAGTTACAGAAATTAAACGTTTGAATAATGTTCTCAATAAATAAAAACATTAATTCAGTGTCTAAAAAAAGGATGTTTTGAATGTTTCTAGATCCTTTTTGTTACTTAAAAAATATTAGGGAAACATTCTTACAACCTTAAATTGTTAGCTGGGATTTTAAGTTTGTTTTGTAGTGAGTCAACAGCGGTAGGACCCTAAGGACCTCATCAGACTTCTAGGTTTATCCAGAAAAGACTTTTATGGAGTGTGTTAAAAACGAGGATGCTTTAGCTGTTTGACTTTTAACTTTCCAAAAAAACAACTGCTTTTTAATTGGCTGCCGGCACTTGACAGGAAAACACAATTGTTCCTGATGTCAAATTCCAGTGACTCCTACTATAAATGAGAGGTTGGGCATTTCGCTTGGAAGGGTTTGACTCAAGTTCACACACCTTTCTCTCTGAAGAAAAGTACCGAGGACGAGATGAGCGCATCGGTGGCTGTGTACAGAAACATATACACTGAAGATCGCTTCAGACAAGCATATGGTACAGAAGACCAGTCAAGACACCGAGAGCGGCTCCGCGACAGACTGGCGCAGAGATGCAGATGCACGCAGGTGAAGTGCGTTCACCTGCTGAAGAAAAGACTGCCCGTCTGCAACTGGCTCCCAAAATACAAGCTCAAAAAATGGATTTTAGGAGATATTGTGGCGGGACTAACTGTTGGAATAGTACACATTCCCCAAGGTAAAGTATTTCGTTTTTCCAAGACGTTTGCGTCACGGTGAGGGAATCAGTCGTAAGCGATGCAGTTACGACTATAGTCGCAAAAAGTAAAAAGACGAACGGTAGCATTGCCAATGGTAGCATAAAAATAACGCAAAGTCGTGAATATGAGGTTCAGACATTTAATGCAATACAACAAGTTTAAAGAGAGACGTTTTTAAACGTGCGCAAATATCTTTTTACATAGTCTATTGTAAAAGGTACGCTACAAACTTATATATTAACTTTTTAAATTATATGTTTATTACAAAATCAAAGCATATACATAAAGTCACATAGTTAGACAACATGCGTAAATTATGAATAACTTTTTGCAGGACGTTTTTACATATCAAACTTTACAGCAACATTTATGTAACGTTCTTTAAAGAACTCAAAATCTTATTCGTGTAATTGTACTCTGTATTTAAAGGAATGGCATTTGCTCTGTTGACATCGGTGGCTCCTGTCTATGGCCTTTACACATCCTTCTTTCCTGTAGTTCTTTATATGATCTTTGGCACTGGTCACCACGTATCTACAGGTAAGAGATCCACTTATAAGTTTTGTAAAAACTCATACAGTGCATTTGTTTAACCTTCACAGCAATGAAATACAGGCACATAAAACATTATGATTCAAAACTAAATTGGTAATTTTTCATACAGCTTGCATGTCCATTTACACAACCAAGGATCTGTCATATATTGCGGTATTCTGAATAGTGCTACGGTATGTTAACAGTATATAAACGGTATGTTACTGGACTTTTGCAGGTACCTTTGCTGTACTGAGTTTGATGACTGGCTCAGTGGTGGAGCAGCTGGTTCCCACCCCACTGGCTTTGAACTCCAGCAGTCCAGAGGCTGCAGAGTTTGAAGCTCAGAGGATTGGAGTGGCTTCTGCTGTAGCCTTCCTCTCAGGAATAATGATGGTAAGAGACACTCACTGCATTAAAACACATCTGCTGGATTCAAGAGTGAAGTCTTGGGTTTGTAAACTGGGGTCGGTGGACCCCTGCAGGCCACAAGGGGCGCTATTCTTATGTTTAAAAATAGTTTGTATACATGAAGTAACTGACTGAGTAGCAAAAAAACAATTTAAATTTAATTTTCAAAACAACAATTTGTATACATTGAAATACATATAAAGTATACATAAAGTATACATGTATACATACATATGTATATGTATGAAACATACTATATTTAATACTTATAGATGAAATGTATACAGTATATATGTATACATACATATGTATATATATGAAACATACTATATATAATACTATATAGATGAAACAGTAGACCTATTGCAGATCTATAAGAGTGTTCTGATTGTGTTTATATCTCCTGACCGCAGCTCTGCATGTGTGGCCTCCAGTTGGGTTTCCTTTCAACGTACCTCTCAGAACCGATTGTAAAGGCATTTACAAGCGCAGCCGCCTTCCACGTGACTGTCTCACAGCTGCAAAGCATGCTGGGATTGCGGCTACCTCGATACACTGGTGCCTTCTCTCTTTTTAAGGTCAGAACTTGCCTAATTCAGACAAACAAATTTTATTGGATGGCACCCCAGCTGACAAGAAAGTTCTTGTGGTAATATTAGTGGAACGTTTCTTTAACATTATACATCATATATCCAAATCATTATTTTAAATTATTTAGGGGAACATCCTAAAATGGTACAGAATTACAAAAATGTTTAAAAAACATTTTTGTAGCCAAGCGATAACATTAACATTAATACAACATAAAAAAAAGTGGATGTTTTGATCATTCCTGGAACTTTACAGAAACATTCTTACAACCTAAAATTGCTGGGACTTGTTGGCCCAAACTAGTTTAAATGTATACAGAAGAAAATAAAGGATCCAAGTGTCTTTTAAGTGTTCTTTTAACCCCACAGACTCTGGGTTCAGTGATGGAGAACCTGCCTCACACTAATGTAGCTGAGCTGGTGATCTCACTGCTCTGCTTGGCCCTCCTGGTGCCAGTAAAGGAGGTGAACTCACGGTTCCGAGAGCGTCTGCGGACTCCCATCCCAGTGGAGATCATCACTGTGAGTGTTATTGTTTTAGAACATTTGAGAACATATAGGTTCTTGACCGTTGTTGTTTGCATTGTGGTGTAACAATGTTCTATGTTCTCTTGTGGCTCCTTCAGGTAATAATTGCAACAGGAGTTACATACGCCTCCTCTCTGGATTCCAAATACAACATACAGATAGTAGGACATATTCCAGCAGGGTAATTTATTCATATATTTAATCAGAGACACTGGAACAATCTGCAGTAGTGTTGGGTGTGTGTGTGGGGGGGTGGGGCAATATAATCCTTATTAGCTTGGCTCATAAATATTAATTAGAATATTAATTGCCACTACTGTTAAGACAGAGAGCAGAATTCTGGTTAACCATATGATAATTTCACTAATATTTAGTTTTTATTATAACTGGATATTTCTTGCTTGTTGAGGTTTTTACACATTAGTTGTTATGCTTGCTATGCCCCTGCATTATATTTAAACATTTTCAAATGATTTACCAGTATTAACTGTGGCGATTATGTCTTTATAACTGAACTTTGGTTGGGTATTGTGTTTCAGCTTCCCTGAGCCACGGCTCCCTGCGTTGGAGACGGTTCCAGAGATTGCCGGTGACACAGTGGCCATCACCCTCGTTGGTTACGCTGTGTCTGTATCTCTTGCTATGATTTATGCTGATAAACACGGATACTCCATTGATCCAAATCAGG
>JAZGTK010014329.1:0-13793 GCA_036877625.1 Ambastaia sidthimunki
GTGTATATATATATATATATATATATATATATATATATATTTGGACCACTAAAAAACTTGAGTTGGCACATAGCATGAGAGCTAAAAGTTTGGTATGCAGCCTTTTGCTTTGATAACAGCATGCACTCAAACTGGCTTACACTTATACTGCTGTATAACACACTTTTTACAGTAACACAATGGTGAGAGAGTGAGAGAAGGATGGAGGAAGTGGCCCTCAGAATATTTACAAATTTCCTCCTTAAGGTCGATTACATTCTTGCCCGATTACATTAATTTGTGTATGCTCACATCCTCATTCTGTGTCCGTGTGTGTGTGTGTGTGGTTCTGGTATTCACTATGTTATGGGGACCACATTTTCACTCAAGTATGGTAGTACTAGTCAATTTTGACCTTGTGGGGACATTTTACATGAGGAAGCAAGCTTATAAATTATACAGAATGATCTTTTTGAAAATCCAAAATATTAGGAAGTTTTTGGTGATGTTAGGGTACGGTTAGTGTAGGGGGATAGAATATACAGTTTGTATAGTACAAGACTACATCTATAGAATGTTCCCATAAAATGTGCGTTTGTGTGTACTGTGTTCTACAAACACACACAAAGTTTGCAATGATGACTCGTCTACCTCTTTAAGGTACCTTTTTCTGCATCTCATTCTGAAGCTTCCTCTCAGCCTTAAACTTCCTCTTTTCTACCAGATGTTTTTGCGTCTCTTCTGCCTCTATCTCTCTCTCTTCTAGCTGAAGTCCAGAGCTGAGATGATGAGCTCTGATTGAGGTTGCTTATCTGAGATCTGTCAGATGAAAATGTGATGTGAAGGCTTGTTCTTTTGAGAGATGATGAGGTTGTGTGTGTTTGTCAAGGTTTGGGTGCCATATACACACCATTCTAATACATACATGCCAGAATGTTCAAGAGAAATTGCTCTTCATAGATCAGGAGACATAATGGAGTTCTGAGTTATGTTTCATGCAGCCTGAACTAAGAATGTAAGACCTCATGCTTTTGAGGTATAATGAGGTTATGTGTTTGTAAAGGTTTGTCCAACCCACACCATGTTCTGATGAATAAATGCCAGTGTGTGTAAGAGCGATTCAGATTAGTGTAATGCAGTTTAATGTAGTGATTTGTGTAATGCAGTTTGCATGCATAAGTGCAGTTTTAGTGTTTGCATTTGTGTGTGTGTGTAATACTGAATGATGCAGAATTAACTATGTGTTAGTGTGTGTGTGGCCTTGACCCTTTAACACTTCTGTTTGTACTCAGAAATCCACTATTGATCCTCCCGTGAGCCCTTACCGGCGATCAATGACTGCTGACTATGTGTGTGTGTGAGTCACCACTGGCTAAAGTTGGTTTATCCAGGGAATTGAACGTCTAATCACTGTCCCTACAGTATATGATGGAATCAGAAAGAGAGAGAGATGCCTGCCAAGTGCGTTGAGTTATTAATAAAGCCGTCTGTCCCCGTGGAGATGAGACAGCGATGTCATAATGGGTTGTGGTGAGGCAGAGGGCGGCAGTCACAGATGGTCGTGTGGATCATTATGGGCTGTGTGGTGCGCTTCCGAAGGTTGAGTCGCCGTGGCAACATGCCGTTTAATCTCTCTTTTACGTGTTCTCCCACTCCTTAATGCATGCATGTACGTGTTTGTGTGTGTCAGTGTTAAATAGATGGAAAAGACAGATGGGGAAATTATGCTGAGGTGCTGTGTGTTCGAGAAGATGTAGCAAAAAAACATCACAAGCAGCTGTTGAGTGGTGATGGGGGGGCTTTGAGGTGCAGAGATGTGGTAAAACAAAGTGCAGTAGAGTAACATGAGGCTGCACACACACGCGCGCAGCCGTTTGATGGGGCTTCAGCGTGGAGGTGGCAGGTGTTTCAGTTTCCGAGCGGAGGCGATTGCAACCCTGAGCTCCTGTCAGAAACAGCAGAGATATTTGAAATGCGCTGACACTTTATTGTGATGATGTAATGATGGTTATTCTCTGGGGGGTTCAGTTCTCTACTCTGCATGTTTGGGATCCGTGCTGCTGTTTTCACTGCAGACGTTTGTCAGAAAACTGCTGTAGTACCTCAACACAGCTGAAGGTCACGCATGTTTCTGCCACAAACACTCAACGCTTCAGGCTCTTACCTGAATGTCAAAGACCCCATGAATGTTTCAGATTCAGTTTTTCATGGGTATTAAAACAAAAATCTTCAGTAAAGAATGACGTTTGGAATCATCAGAAATGAAAGTACAACATAAAACCGTTGACTATTGAAGTCATTATGTACACATATACAATTTTATATACAGTATATTATATATTAAATGTTTTATCTGAATTTCAAACACTTGGGTCTTAAATAAATATAGTCATCAACCTGTAGGACCTTATTTCTACTTCAGAACATAAAAGCAGATCAGAATGTTCATTTTTGGGAAACATAATACTTAAAACAAACAGTTTTTTGTCTTATATTTGACATTTGTCTCACAAAAAAGATACAGTTTTTTTTATAGATTCTTAAATCAATGTATTTCTAAAAGGCAATCAAGATTTATTTATTAGTGATCCATGTCTTATGAAACTTGTCCAGTTGTTTGAAGCCCATCTCAGCTCTGCTGTATTGTTAAAATGTGTGTGTATGTGTGTGTGGTAGCAGATTATTCATTTCTGCCTGACAGTCCTGGTGAGAGGAGAGCCTCCGGACACATTTAGACTGATTCTGTACCTTATCACCTTCACACACACACACACACACACACACACACACACACACACACACACACAAAAGACAGAGAACAGTCAACCTCTGTGTTACCAAAGTTGTTGAAGGAGAAAAAAAAGGACATTTTTGAGGAGAAAAAGAGGAACAAGAGATAAGGATAGAACTGCATCATGGGAACCAAACGAAAAAGGAAAACGAAGGAGGTAATGTTTTTAATGATGCCCTTGGCACTTTGAGTAATATAAATCCATAAAAGAAGAGTTGACTTCATCTTTCAAATTCATTAAGTGTGCAGGAGTTAATGATCTCTTTCTTTCTCTCTCTCGCTCTCTCTCTCTCTCTCTCTCTCTCTCTCTCTCTCTCTCTCTCTCTCTCTTTCTCTCTCTCTGTCTCTCCCTCTCTGTGTCATCCAGTGCAAGGGTATCATTATGTTAGACAGTTATGTTCCACACCTCCACTGAGTGCTGATTATACATCACCTGTACCACACACGTACACACACAGATACACACACACACAGATACACACACATATGCAGGCGTTCACTGCAGGCCACTGACAGTGTAAAGGTGTGTTCGGGGGGTTGAAGACCTTGAGTGAGCAAAGCTAATTACTCTCAGTGGTAATTATAACAGCTACAGTCACAATGACCTTCTGGTACGAGGCAACACATGCGCATAACACAATGCAGGTCTATAAGCATTTTCAGAATTCCAGGGAGCATAGAGGAGACACTGACCTGTAGATGTTACTCAGAGGAGACATGACATGGGCTAAAGATTAAATCTGTGCTTATACAGGTGGTGATGTTGGTGCTTTGGTATCATTTTTCCAAGTATCTCCCCACAGAGACGTTGTAACGATTCTTTTTATAGTCGTTCGCAGCCAATTCTGTTCATATTCCCAAATGCATCTCTTTGTGCCATTTGTTAGGAGGTGGTTTTATCCTCTAGGTCACACTTAAAGTCTGTTCGTTGAGGGTTTTAATGATTCTGGTACTGATTCGTTTTAATGATTCCATCCATCCTTTTTATTTAGTTTTATAAAGTGGCATTTTATTTTTGATGTGAATTTCTAGCTTCATGTTGTCAAAAGGAGAGCTAGTCTGTAATTAGACTGATTTAAAGTTCACAAAGCTTAAGCACACATATCACAGTTCATTTGGACCGAAAGTAATGACTGATGCTTCCGTGAATCAGATTAATTCATTAACTGCTCATACTCATTCATGAGTGTTTTTGATTTAATAAAAAGTCACTCGTTTGTAAATCTGGCTACGCTTATCACACTGCATGTTTGTTTTTACGTGCAGCTATCACAGATAATAAAACAAAAATGTTTTTTTTTTATATTTCACATTTAATTCAGGCTGCAAGCTTACAACTCTACAATAATCTCTTCTACTGTGATTCTGAGATTCAGCAGTGGCGCAGGAAACTCCTAATGGAAGTCATGAAAATCATTCTGTTCTAATACTTTTTTAAATGAAAGCGGTTGAGAAGAGAATAAGAACTGATTCTCAGTTCCCATCCCTTGTAGGATCTGAGCTTGATTCGTGTTCACAGCTTCACAAGATTCATTTACCTGGGTCACCCTGCCAAGCTGCCCACCAGGATAACTTGTACTCGGGGTCCAAAAATTGTCAAAAAACATTCACTCACAACTGCCAAATGCAACTAAAATTGGCTCTGATCCTTTTCTAGCTGGGCTGTAACTTTAGTTTGACATGCGGTATTACATGGTTTAAGTTTTATATTCAGATATTTATGGCTGATAAATTTTCACAGTTCATTGGCCAGTGTACTAACTGCACGCTCAAGCAAACAGCATGTATAAGCTCATGTTTTAAGTCCCATATTAAAGTCATATATTGTTGCATGCCTGGTAATGCATTTTGCTTAATAATAAATCAGTTCAGATATGATAAAGCACTGTTTTGTATGTGTCCACTGGTGTTAGATGAGTCTGAGCTCACAGGAAGATATGCAGGAGTCTTCAGTTATGATAACATCCAGCACTGACAGTATTAAAGAATGTTGTTCTTGTGTGGTTAAGCCATGTGGTGCTCTAGGTCACACCTGACATGCTGTTCATTTTTCACCGTGTTCTTTTGTGGTTAACAATCCTTCAATATATGAGGATTTATGGATTCGCACAAACACACTCGCACACTGTCCCTTAGAGAGGCCTGACAGAGCATGCAACTCATTTCACTGCTTTTCCCATCTCTCTCTTTTACACACACACACACACACACGCTCCTGAGGCAGCTTAGATACTGTAGTCAGGAGAAAACATGGTTGATTAGTCAGGGTTAAAGTGTAATGACTGCCTCTTACAGAGGAAACAGCACAGCACTGAAACAAATCAAACTGGACGTTAGTGTTTGTTTACTGGCTCCTTGAGAGAGAAAGTCTATATATGAAGAATAAGGGCACTGGAAAAGAAAATAGAAAAAAAAGAAAAAAAAAGATGCTACACAGCAAAATCTACTTATCAGAATTTGGTCTGATTTTCTTTTTTTATACCCCACAGTATTGTGGCAGAAACTGTGAAAAACGTTTAAGCACTGACCAGAACAAAGTTGGCTTTATTTTTCAGTGCTGGAAAGTACATATAGGATTGAGTTATGCTTGACCATCTGCCTGGTACTGAAGCTTTTCTTCTGACATAAGAAAGTTGTAGGCCTTGATTCACAGGTTTTATGCTGTTTGTGTGTGTGTGAAAGACCTAGTAGGAAATTTGAATTTTTTAAGGATTTTCGCATCAGTTACACCATGATCACACTGGTGTGCTTTTTGGTGTGTGTGCCAAACAGAATCTCTGCTGTTAGAATCAACTGAGCTGTTTATACTGAAAGTTTTTATTTGTGTTTCACTGCACGGCTATTTCAGCTACTTTATTTTCCTCATGCACATAAAATTAAAAGTTTAATATACATGAACATCAAGTAGTTCACATAGTTATTCACCTAGTTAAGATTTTAATACTATAATTATAATAATTGGTTTAAAATAGGTGAATAACTACGTTGTATTTTTATTTTAAACAGAAATCTATTTGTATTGCCATTAAACCACTGACAACATTAAAACATATTAATAATATTTTTAATAGCTGTATCTTATTCTTTTATTTCAGTGGGTCCTCTTTAAAGTGTAGCAGAGTTGTGAAGATAGAAACCGGTGAGAAGGTCAAATGGAGGTTAAGGGTCAAAGGAGAAAATGTTGAGAGCAGTTTGTCTGTTTCTAATCCCTCTTCTCCATGTCTGTTTGATTGGTTAATCCCTGGCTCTGCTTCAGGCATGCAGAACTTTGAATGGATGATGGAGAACTTGCAACTGTTCAGTCTGACAGTTGACCTCTGCCCTGTGTCTGCCGCTCTGCTTGTTACACTGATGTGGGACTGTTGCTATCTATATTAATCTATATTATATATTATAGAATCTATAATCTATATTATGGCTTTAAAATTGATAGTACCGCCCCTAAAATCTGATTGGATGCAGCTACGTAATAGATAAATGCACATGGCAGAATTCTGTATGAAAGTAGTGGTAATATATGGTGAGTGCTTTTCTTTTGTTTAATATATTACCTCCTTACTGAGTGAAATGCTAAAACTGGAAAACATGCTAAGCTAGTTTACATGCTTATGCTGAACATGCTCATGCATAATTCTGTCTCTTTCAGTACCTCTCCTTTATCTAACCCACTTTTCACTGATGTGATTTGTACAAGCAGCAAATCTTGTCAGTAAATACAGCATGATTTAAATGTTAAATGCTGAGCCAAGTTCCTGAAGCAAACAATAGATCTTGTGATGAGGAAACGCATTCTGGAGCTCAAATGAAGGCCTTCAGCTGTGCCATCTAACACCAATAGAAAGGAAAATAGAATCAGAGAGAGTGAGAGAGAGAGATCATTACAAAGCATTATTAAAATTCACATAAGTATTTAAACTAAACGGGAAATAAGTGTCAATTTGTATTACTTGAGGCTATGTATTACCCAGGTTGTAACCACATGTTATAGAAAGGTTTTTCTCACATTTTCTCTTCCTGTGCCACAGAGCAGAGCAAAAGATGAGTGTTTGTTAGCGAAATTACCCCATGATTGCTTTATTTCTTACCAGAGCCTTTCGATCCACGTTAATGAGCTCAGTGCTTATCCACACGACCATCAGGGGACAAATCTAATTTCGTCTGTAAAATAATGACAGCCACTTTCTTGGACATCAAAAAAACAGGGACCAAATTACAGCCAACACTTGCCAGTCAGCTTAAAAAATGGCCATATATTTCTCTAGAGGGAGGCTAAAACAGTTTAGTTTGCCTCTGAACACAGATAGATTTGTGGAAGAGAAGTACAGTCACTCTTAATATGTAGAAGATGCTTTCTTAGTGCCCATCTAGTGATTAGACTCAAAGACCTTTAAGGAAAGTCTCCCCACTCAGCAGCCATATTTGCAATGCCTTCGGGCAGCTAATTCAGTCATACAATACCATGTTCTCGTTAGCATTTAGCAATTGACGATTGACTTTTTCTACTAGAAGGTGGAACTTCCTTCTCTAGAGCGGCCATATTAAGCATGGCCCTTTCCCTAATTTATAGTAGTAGAAGTGTGGTATCATGTTAATATCTATAATCTTTGCTAGACTACAGTTGAGGACTTGAATGTAGTGTGACTTCTGAATTGTTGACCAGTAATAAGGTACATTGGTATTGCGTCAGTTTAATCGTATTGCTGTCAACAATAAGTCATGTAAGGATAAATGTTACACTAATTTAACCATGGGTAAGAACAAATTTTGCTTTGTGTTGTGCTTATAGGAACCTCTTAACTGTGGCAAATCTCTGTATCGCATGGCCTCCCGTGGCTTATTGCCTTAATATGCAACACTGCATTGCTGAAACACTTGAATGCTTAGACCATCCCACAGCAAATGAACAAATAAAAGTCATTCCAGCCTTTTGGGAGTGCACGCTCCAGCGATTTCATTTAAAAAGACATAATATCTGTCATAGGGGGCTCTTCACATCAGCCCGTGAAATACGGCCCAAAACAGGGATGAAATAGATTATCTCATTAACTTTAACTGGCTCGTTTTTTCCTTCTCTGAGATCTAATGGAGAGGATTCAGTCAGTAGGTTTTAAAGGAGGCGCTTCTATTCCGTAACTGTGTTTGTGAGAGGAGGTGCTCGTGTGAGAGCCAGAAACCGATTGGAAGAAAGACGGGGGGAGACGCATTTGTTGTGGGTTATTAACTTATGAATGAGAGAGAGTGAATTGCTGTGTTTGTATGGAGCATTACCTCCCAATTATGCAGCTAACGTCTGCGTGTGTGATTATCCAACAGTTTGAGATCATTTCATCTGTCCTCGATGTGACTGACTTCATATTTATATGTGCTTTCCTGAGTCTGTCTGTCTGTCTAAATAGTAATCCGTCATTTTTTGCAGTCTTGTTAAATTGTAAAATGTTACTTTGGAGTAATTTAGAATTGAGGTATCGTGAAGGAGTTATTCAAATTTAACATTCATTATAATGTCATCTGCAACAGCAAAACACACTGTAATATATAAAAATTACATAGTAACTGCTATAAATAGCTTCTGTTAAAATTGCGTTGCAGCCCTGCATTGGCAGTTTGTGTGTGTCTTTTCTCAGTGGAGTATGTGGGATATTTCTGCTGCTTTGACCTCTGGGCTGTCTCGCTATAATTCGAAGAACTAAAAGCTGAGGGCCACTAGACTGTCTGAGAGGCTCTCTTTAAAAAAAAATGTTGGAAATTTAGCTGCTTCAAGTTTTCTGCTTTAAACTTGCCAAATACTGAATCAGCTAACCGCTGTTCTGCTTGGAAACCCAAAGTCTGACAGAATGAGGAGCCCAGGCACACCTCTCCCCAGACCAAAGGCGTTAATTATGTTTAATTGTAGGATTTTTTCATAGTAACTAACTTTAATGGCTAACACTTGTCAAAGACAGATCCTGCTCAGTTGAGCTTTGTTTTACGATGCCAAAACTGTATCAGTATGTGTGCGCATGTGTCCTTCCCTTTTTTTCCATTTTATTAATCCTTGGTCTCTCTGTTCCACCTTCATCTTTTTCATCTCATCTCTATCTCTGGTCATTTGTAATTGTGTTTCTGGACTGTAATTCATGCTGTCTAATATAATTCCCTCTTCTTCATGAGTGGGCACGTGTGCTGGAGCCTCTGGCCTCTGTGTTTGTGCCATGTGGTCGGAGTCCAAATTACATTCGCTTCCACTTTACTTGGGTTCTTTTAAAACACTCCACCCTGCGTATGCGCACACAATAATTTAATCTGACTTCAATTTGGATTTGAATTTCAATTGGCAGCACGAATATTGACCCAGTGTCTTTCGCCGCATATCAAATCGTGCCTACGTCAGGGTGAGTCTGGGATTACAGCGATGATTTGCCCACAGTAGACGAGTTGGAATGAAAATCTTTGGTCTGTCGTCGCCAAACTTATGGCTTACTACTTAGCAGAATCTCAATTTAATTATATCACCCTTTTTAGTTTTCATTTCACACATTCTGCTTTTCAGCCAGCACTTTTAATTATCTCTGTTTGATTCCAGTATTATTTTACAAGAATGAAGACTTTACTTTGCCCTCAACCTCCTAATATTACAGTCAATTCAAATTAGTGTGCTATATTGGCATGACTCTCTCTCTCCCTCTCTTGCTCTCATCAGCCCAAGTATTCCCTCACTGGCCACCCTCGTTTCCCACATCAAACACTGTAGTGCCACATCTTTCCCTCCTCACCCTTTGGGTCCAGCTGGCAGGGACGATCTGTATGCAATATGTGCTGCTTCTATATATAGACCTCCCTGTACCTTCAACACATTCATATCTACTGTGAAACTCCATCCCTCCATCCACAACACATGTTGTCCTATACAGTAGGTTCATGAAGGTCACAAACTTGCGTAATAAACGTCTCGAGCGACAGAGGTTTAATTCCAGGGAGACCGAATGCAATAGTTACAGATGGATTATCTAACTTTGCCAAGAGTAGATAGAGGCTATGTGCACCTCTCTCAGTGTATGCTCTACTAATTCATAGGATTAAGAAAGAAGTCGTATGAAATTGTTTGCACAGCACTGAGACACGATCAGATTTTGGACTGTAATTTTTTTTTTTTGGTGTTTGGTGCTCAGATGGTTCAGTTTATTTATTTATTTATTCCCTTCCTCCCCCGATTTAAATTTTTCTGTTTAATTTCCTTTTTTCCATATTTTGCTCTGTACTATGTGACAAATGTTTATTTTCAACCGATTTGCTTGGTATAAATGTCATAAAAGTGCTTTCATTCCATTGGGAATGCCAGAATTCCGTGCAGACAGACGCGGGATTGGGTGGGTGAGTCTGCAATGAGGCAGTAAAGGAAAACCATCAGGAAAGATTCCATATATATAGCTGCTCCACATCCCACACAGACACATGATTCAGTCCTTAGAAAGGGGCATTCAAGACATCAAAATTTGCTTAATTATTTCTAATATGACAGTGGCGTTCATATTCTCCACTCTCCTGCTGTTTCTGAGACATTTATTTAGGGAACTTAATGCCCCGTTGCACTTAAAGAATGTAATAGTGTTATAGAGAATGAGAAATAGACCATGCGGGTAGACGCCACATTTAATTTGACACAAATAAAAATAAGGATTGAGGGATATGGGTGCAGTCAGTGAAGTTTAATGTTATGTTGTCTTAAGGTCACGTCTAGTTTTATATAAAACTTTACTGTAACAATGTATTTTCAATGCTGCATTAACTGGATGAATTAGCTGGAAAGAACAAGGTTTACAACAGTACAACATACAGTACAATCTGTCCTTCAAAGCCTAGTTTTCATTTACATTAAATTAAATATGGCACTTCAGTCAGGTTAGATGGCGGTATTCAATATTAAGCTTGACCAATCACAGCTGTTTTCCCTCAGTATGTTGACAGGAATCGAAAATTAGTTTTGAATTTGAAAATCCAAAAATAATCAATGAAAACCGCAACAATGAAACTGCATACTATGTATACTTGTACATAGTAGTTTACCAAATGCATATTAGCTTTGTTATTAGCATGAATTTAAAGCCTTCTTTGTCTGACTTGTTTGTATATATCGATTTTTCAACAATACCATATACAGTACGACATTTCATTACAGTCCTAATGCAGATTCCATCCATCTGTCTGTTATATGAAGTGCATTTAAGGAGACAAACAAAGGGAGAGAGAAATGAAGGATGTCTTATTATATCTGCAGCTCTGTATCGATTAATCTGTCACCATCGTCTGCACATTGTTAGGGTGGATATATGGCAGGAGGGCTTTCTACTTAAAACACACACGGGTGATTTGCGAGGTGGTTTATTGTACAGTATTTCTCTGAACTGTTGTTCTGTGGTTTACATCTCCACACCAACACACACATGGAGTCGTTTTTGGGGAGGAAACACCCTGTCCACTTTTATGATCTGCCCCAGTGTGCCAAAAACACACAACAGCCATTCATTCTGGCTGCTGTTTGTTCTGGGCAAAATACATTGCTGTCCCAAGTTTATTTTTTAATGTCCAGAGCTTTACATTGAGGTATTTGTGATAATAGAACTCAGCTCTATACAGCTCTGGTTGCAAACCTAGTGAGCTGTCTCGTTGCCTAGCGCCTACATATACAACCGGAACAGATAATATACAGTATCTGCCATAGCTGAGTAATATTTATTTTTATTGCATATTAATTTGAAAACAATAAGAAACAGCATAACTTCTTAATGTCATAATTAACTTTTGTTAATAGTTGCACAAAAGCATTGACACGTTTAAAAACAGAGAATATAGAATTTAACTAAAAATCCTAAAAGTGTCCAGGCTACATTGTGGGGGAAAAAATGAAAAACATTATCCGTAATTTTTATGTATATTTATGTTAACCTTAAAACAATGCAATGCATTGCAAAATTCAAAATACAGGTAAAACAGCTGTAAAAAATAAAAATGGAAAATTCCTTTATATTAATACAGTACATAGTGCCCTATTTTTTGCATGATGTTTCTGTCAGTATATGTTGTAATTGGGTTATGTAATAAGTAAAAGCATTTGAATGGGAAAAAAGTGTATGTGCATAACCCAGGCAGAAATTATGTGAGGCAGCACCTTGTGTAAAATATGGTGATGTAGGCCAGTTAGATGTTAACTGAATATATTCTCAGGCAGAGCAGCTATGTGTGTTCATTGAAAAGGCTAATAGAGCAACTCATGCTGGTGGGTGGGCAGCAGCTGGCATACGGGCACAGCAGTCGTTCCTTGATCAAAAACACTAGACACAATCAGTCTGAGAGGATCACATTGATTTGTGCATTCATGTAACTTTTCCAGAGGAACTGGAGCACAAAGGCAGGTCTCCCTAAACTCTTTTGGACAGAAACCTACAATCGCACAGCTTTCTAAGAGAGGACGCCCCATTGGTTTATATCGTTTATAAGCTGCAAGGAATGACTATAGCTAAGCGTATTTTAAGCCGGGGTCCACAGATCTCCAGGAGACTCTCTCAATCAAATAATATTAATAAAAACTTCAGAGCACCTACCTTGATGGTCACTATTGACCTTGATAGTCACTATTGACCTTGATGGTCACTATTGACCTTGATGGTCACTATTGACCTTGATGGTCACTATTGACCTTGATGGTCACTATTGGTGATTAATATTGCAACTTTAATTTCTATGGTAACGTATTGTAGACTTTTGTGGAGGGTCTCCATCAGTTGGAGTAACCCAAACCCTTCCCCCAAAATATAATGTGACATGTTTGAAATTAAATTTTTAGGGTAATATTTATTTTTTATATAACTTTCCTTTTGAGGACATCTCCAAAAAGAGAGTACAAAATAGGGCCTGAAACTCCTAAAACTAAAATTTCTTTTTCAACAAGTAAGGGAAAAAAAACAGGAAATGAAAAATAGAGAGAAAAACGTTGTAGATGAAAGCAGCAAAGGAGAACACTTTAAACTGTTCATACTTTATGAAGAAGAAACAGTTCTGTAGAACAGTTTCTTGACTTATAAATGTGGATATGGATGTAATCTACAAAAGAAACATTTGAACATACTTGGATGAACATGTTTTTAACTTAATACCATAACTTAATATTAAATCAAGAATTACACCACACCTTCATTTATTTAAAAAAAGGTGTTTTATAAATGAAAGATTTTCTTCTGCTTATGCAGGCAGTGAGCAATGTAGGAAGACGTCGTTTTTTATTTGAAGAGATTTTTAGAGGTTTTGCATTTCATGTGCAGTTAAATTGAATTTTACTATGGAAACTGATCCTAGACCAGCAGTTATAGGCAGATTTATCCAGAAGCTACAATCAGCAGCAGACTAGACTGAGATAATTCCCCATCAATATTCTGTATGCGTCAGTTGAGGTCATAAATCAAATGCTATCGTGTGTATGTTGAAGGCATGAAGCGGAATGCTGTGACTGCAAATTAGGAGACTGATGCACAATCACTAGTGTTGATGCAGTATTTTATGTGTGTGTGTGTGTGTGTGTTTGCTGCCGTTCAATCAGCAATTTCTGTTTCAGCATTATATATTATTGGAGGCACAACCATTGTAACTAAGGGGGACATATGCTGCCCGCTTGGGGAAAAATAGTGACTTTAACACCAAACAAAAGCCTTTGTCAACCAGTTATTATAATATGGCTAGCGCTCATTTACCCAGTAGTCCTTGCTGAAAGGCATGCAAAAGTTACAAAAAAGACTTTTAATGTTATTTATATATCTGTGTTTTGTTTTTAATGTGCTTGAGACACACTGTGTGAAAATTCAAGTCTGCACCATTGCTGAGTATTTTCTCCATAAAACTGCAGTTCAACAAAGACCGTCTCAAAAACACTGTTTGAAATCACCTGTTTTCTACATCACAAACATGTAACCAATCACATCAACGAGTGGATCAAGTGGTCTGAGCTGGTGTGATTGAGCAGAGGCGGGGCTATGAAGACATTTTCACAGGAAAA
>JAZGTK010014330.1:0-13791 GCA_036877625.1 Ambastaia sidthimunki
AATTTTTACACGCGATTCAGAGTGCATAAAAGCTGGAGGCATTTCCAAAGCTTTTCGATGCAGCTCGAGTTCCTGAAAGGGAGCCTGTTTTCAAAGTTCTTCATACAACATAAAAAACATATATTTATATACACATACACTATAAACATATATGTTTTTTTAAGACTTTTGAAGTTTGCACCTTATAGATATGTGTTGGCTACATAAAATTATAAAGAGCATTCAGAAATGTTATGTAGTTTCAATACAAATTGTAAAAACTTCAAACTAACTATGTTTTCTCTGCTCTTTCTAATGAATATAGATTAGGAGAGTGTATCACACCTACAACTTCCCCTTTCCGTCACTGTCAATGGCCCATCTGTCAAAGACAGGCGTGTTTACACCTACTCCTGCTACACAATGAGCCAATGACGACACTGATTGTCCACGCGCTTGCCATGTAAATATCTGATGGGTGTGTCGTTAAGATGCTGCTGCTGGCTAAAGAACTTAAAATGCTAAGACTTTTTAAAATTCTTTTTTCAAAGCGCTACAGATAATTTATATTTTTAAAGCATATGTTTGAAAACTAAAAGATTTGAGGTTTCTAATGGTTAAAGTGTCTTGACAGTACATGTGGGATTATGTGTGTGTGAACTATAGCATCACAGTTGGAACCAGTCATTAGGCAAAGTTTATATAGGCTTTGAAGTAGATGTTATCTGTCAAATGTTGGATAGATATAAGGCTTTAGTCATCTGTGGGTCCTTAAACTTCATCATTTAAATCACATTTAGATCATGGAAACAAATCAGAGCCCATGGGAAAATTTTATTGATGAGAGATTGCTCTTTTTATAGCTCAGTTTTGTTTAGGTTTTCAGCTTAGTTTTAAAAGTTTATGTGTTTTAAATGAATTTCTTGGAAAAACAAAGTGTTAGTACTGTTAGCATGCATTGATAAGTTCAGAAGATGTCAAAGTAATCAAAAAGAAAACAGTTTACAATCCTTTTACCTCTCCCCAAGGAGACAATCTTTGGGTGTTAAATTTAGCACCTGGACCTTGTGCCCAGGATCTTTTAAGTTGTCCTGCTTTTAGCACAGAGAAAAGCACAAAAAGACTCAGGCTTAAAGGCATCTGTCATAATAAAGGTCATCTTATACGGGTGCTAACACGATTACAATTGTACAGCTAGCCTCTGTGGCACTTTTCATCCTCTGAAGAAGCAGCGTTCAGCCTCACCTTTGACTGCTGTCTCCCCTTACCGCATAAACTTACAGCAGTGTGCATTCAGAGTGTTCCTGTGGCCTTTCTATCCTGCCTGCAGAGCTAGAACTTTCAGTATGGATTGTAGTTGTATCTTTGTGTATTTATTTTTTGCTTTATCGTTGTAGAGGGATATCTGGCACAAGGTGAGTAAAACCAGCATAATCAGTTTACTCTGTGGAGTAAACCCAGGAAATTAAACACTTTACGAACAAAAGGTACTGTAATTTGTTTAGGACCTTGTGCAAACATAGTTATTAAAATACACGATAAATCACATAAACTCAAGTGTTTCAACTCAAACAAACTCAAACAAAAGACTAAGTAATATTAGAAATAATTGGATGAGCCTACATGACCCTAAAGCTGTACAACTGACATAAAATATCTGTGAGGGCACATCAGGTGAATTTTATTTTAATTGTTTCTGTTAAGTTGTGGCATTATTCAGCAACAGTAAACAACTAAACCTTACTTCACATAATTACAAGTCTCTCCTCTTCCTGACATCTTTGGGACATGTTATGTTCTGTATTTTCTGAATTTTGTACATTGTTTTATGCTTATTCATTACTTTCAAATGTCCAGTAAATGTAACACAGTATAATGAAACTTCTGCTGTTACCATTAACATTCTAATAAGGCACAGTGTGCCTTTAGCATGTTTACATATTTCAGGGATCATGAAAATACATATATAAATTTATTATAAAGAAAGCATACTGATTACTTCAATAATTCAGAATATATAAAATCAGACCATCTGATTTTGTACATTGCAAAATAATTTGGATAGTGAAAAGTGACAAATCAGAATGGAGCAATGTAGTTTGAGTAGAACAATAATTAAAAAAATATAGAATTAGCCACACCTGTTCATCCTGTCATTCATTATAAAAAAATCAACTATCCAGATAAACACAAACCAAATAATGACAATGTCTGTTTTTTTTAACTTGACAGAGCCATAATCTTTTCTCACTCCTTAATAACACAAACTTCTCAGCTCTTCAAGCTGTTTTTTTTATATATATATATATGTGGAACTAAGTGTATGCCGTCTGGTGACCTAACTACTACCAATTCTCTCCTGTTGAGGCAGCGTTTGCATGAAAGCTTCACTAGGCGTCAATGAAGACAGCACCAGTGAAAATATAATTAAACATAGTGCAGTCAATTTCACACTCTCTCTTTCTTACCTCACATTCAATGTACCCCAGCTCCAGTTGTGCAAATATTGCAAACATATTATTGCCTTATCCTATCTTAACAGTTCACCTCCTCCCCATGTGCTCAATGCGGGGCATTTTATTATCTTAATGGATACAGACAGCAGTGGGCTGGAACCAATACTGTAAACCAATTGCGATAGGAATCCCACAGGGATACAAATTCATGTCTCCTTGTCAGTGACAGTGTGTTTGT
This sequence comes from Ambastaia sidthimunki, assembly GCA_036877625.1. Lineage (NCBI taxonomy): Eukaryota > Metazoa > Chordata > Actinopteri > Cypriniformes > Botiidae > Ambastaia > Ambastaia sidthimunki. The sequence continues at coordinate 2,674 of JAZGTK010014330.1, forward strand.
GCGTGCAGCACATTTTTGGTTTTCACTTGTTAAAATGAACAAGCAAAATACTGTCTTCTTGGGTGAGAACTGTATCAAATGTTTCTGTAGCTCAACTGGTAGAGCATGATGCTAGCAACATCAAGGTCATGGGTCCTATTCCCAGGGAACACACAGACTGATAAAATATACACTCAGTACACTCAAATGTACTGCAATGTACACTCAAATGGTTTGGATAAAGCAGATACCAAATGCATAATTAATGAGTTCACTTGCCTTTCCAGTGTCAACAGAAATAATGTTATAAAGTTTTTGGTTTGCTGCCCTTATAGGAGGGGCCTCTGGAGATACAGAGATAAGTGCACATAAAAAGGCTTATGTTTATATATTTGTGTGTTTAATGATTGACAGAAAATCAAGAAATTAGTAGAAACCATACGTTTAATATAATCAAGCTGTCCTTACAGAAAGAAAAAACAGAAAGAACTTGGTATCAGTTTATGCCAATAAATAAAATGCCTAAATATATATTACATTTCAAGTAAGGAATGTGTTCAAAAGCATTTTGTTGCTGTTGTATTGATGTTCCTCAACAGATCAACAGATAGGTAACAATTGTTATCAGATAGACAACAATTTTTATCATTTATTATTCAAAATGGATTCAGAATAGAGGTTGGATCATAAATAGTGCATTGCCTTGGTTTCTGGTCATACATAAGTAATGTCAATAGCATGGGACATTTGTGTTGTTTAAAATTTTATAGCATATGTAAGTTAACAATTTAGCATGTAAATACATTACCTGGACATGGATATTTCCGATATTCCCGGGTTTGTAGGGTGTGTAACACATGACAGAGTGACAGTAAATTGGAAGAAGCAGGCATTTAGGAGACAGGAATGCTCAGAGGAGCATTGCATCCCTGGTCACCATCGTTTCTCCCACTGCTGGAGTTTAAAGATAAAACTTATGCAGTAAAGCATTTGTCAGACTGTAACCTTACTCATGTAATTTTATGTTAGGGAAGGGGTGCATGCAAAGACTGAGAGAAACTTAGAGTGAGGTATATCATATGTACTTTCTTAAATGTCAGAGTTATAGATTAATGAAAAACAAGAAATTCAGCAATACTAGATGCCAACATCAAGTCTAAACTATAGTAAAGGCTGATATAAGAATACTGACACTTAACGGTATAGACAGAATGAATGTGTCTGGGATGAAACACTCGTCTGGGGACCTTCTTTCACACTATCTTACATTACATAAAACTCAGATTGTCAATGCTGAGCTCCATTACACTACATCTGTGTGTAAGAGGGATATTGTATAGGACCATTTCTGACACAGTGCAGTAGAAGTGATTTAAAAGAGGACTAGCTTTACATATTTAGATCGAGGCATTTTACTGTCCCACTGAATTTCTAACCACTGCTCCATTTAAATTGTGGCTGTGGGCTATGCTCAGCCAAGAATCTTCATTGCGCTCAGTAGATGAAAGGCTAATTTCTCAGCGGGATTCCTTATTGCCTCATCCTCGTTTATTAAAGTTACTCTAATTTCATTTATTAGGCTGGACGAAATGACACGTTTTCTATTTTTTCTCTCGCGTTGCCAACCACTTGACTAGAAGTGAGTTAACTGGATACTATGATATTTCTGTCCACCCTTGTACTTTTGTTTCACATATTTTGTAGTTCTGTAGTTCCTTTTTTTTATGCTTTTGGTTTTCCTGTTTCTAGCTGTCCCTTATTACCCTCAAGTCCTTGTATATTTATAAACTGAAGTTTCACTTGTTCTTTCACCATTGATCTTGTCTTTTGTAGCTGCATGTAGATTGCAGGTTGCTTAAATGCTTGTTTTGTGTTGATTGGTTCCGTTTCAATGGAGGCTTGACGCTGCATCATGGCTTAACACTATGGCAAACTGCTTCAGGCATGCCCGAGTTTAAACGTGTAAAATCACACCTATTTATAGGTGTGTGCAAGCCATAAAGCCCTTAAAAGAGCAGAAGTGGATCTGTTCACCTCCGTGGAGTCCACTGTCCCCTCTGGTTCAGCCTCACTTATCCAGCTCGTCCACTTATCCAGCTTATCCACTTATTCCCTGAGACAGGGAATGAGGTGTTGCATTGCTTTGCCACACTTCAGTCTTTCCTGCACAGCCTTCCCTCACACTCAGAATTTGATGACGTATTTTGCAGCCGCCTTTAAAAGGTTTTGAGGCATGCAATGCTATGTCACATGACCTTGACTTCTCTATAAATAGGCATACATTTACACATTCATACTTACACCTGAAGCACTTTCCCCGTAGAATCAAGTAGCTACTGCTGGCAGTCCATTATAATAATGTATGGCAATCATAGCAGTGCGACAAGAAGTAATTTTTCCTTAATTCTGGTCTCTGTTACCATTGTGAAATGATAAATTTTTATTTATTATACACTAATAACAATACATGTATACTACATTTATTATATGACAAATTACATGCATGAAACATTTTTGAACGACGCTAAAGGACAGTGTGGTTGTGGTTATGAATGACGCTAAAGGACAGTGTGGTTGTGGTTACCCCTACAGGATATGGATATGGTTGTGCAAAAATAAGAGATGGGGAAAAAAAAGTGTATTTCAAAGCTTTTTGTTTTTTGTATGCCTTAAGAAACTTTTTGTATTTGTTCACAATTTTATTACATTTTTTTATTGCATTTATTGTATTCTCTTCCAAAGATTTTGTGTTCTCCTAAGAAAATAGTTTTGCAAGAAAATGTCATGGGTTACTTGACTGTAATCCTGTTCCCTGAAAAAGCTATAATGATATGCATGTTTTATAATGCTAATGAGAATGTTTCTTGTTTGACCGTTTGTAAAACATGTGTCAAACACACGAACCTCTGGCAGTGACGTTATCGAAATGTGCATCCGCAGGGTCTATAAATTGATGTGAAACAAATGCGTCTTCAGGATATAACTTTGTCTGAAGAGACATCTAGACATGCTCACAGTGTGGCAATGAGGCACAGCATCTTGTACCTGCTTTTTCAGGGAACAGGGTTACAGTCAAGTAACCCAAGAAATTCCCTTTCAAAAGCTATGCTCAATGCTGTGTTTCATAATGCTTATGGGAATGAAAGTAGCAGCACCACCGCACTGGAAGTGTCTGGACCCCTCAAGATTGTGTGGTGTGTGCACATACACTGGACTGGTCTCGAACATGGACCTTGATATTGATTCAAGGACTAGCGAGCCCATAGTGCCATGAACATCCAAACTGATAAATGTGTGCTGCGTGGACCAACCTGTCAAATTACATACCAACTACAAAGGGGCACCTCTTGCCAAAGCTGTAGAGGTTGCCACTCCCCTGGTACAATGAGCCCTGAGTCCTAGAGGTGCAGCTTGACTGCGCACCTCATAGGCCAGGGCAATGGCATTTCTTACCCAATGTGACACAGTTGGCTTGATGAAATATAAATATAAAGTTGCTCTGACTGGTGTGCCACTGGCTAATGAAAAAAACATCTTTAGAGTCAGAAGCTTGTCAGGCGCTGACTTTAGTGGCTCAAAATGGATTCCAACCAGGCCCTCCAAAAGTAGCGGGACATTCCTGCTGATAATTTCTCTTGCAGGAACAAACACTGACACACCATTTAAGGGCATAACCACTTCTAGTGGAGGGTGCCCTAGCACTTAAAATAGTTACCCTTACATCGTCTGGAAGCCCAGCATCCCTTTGTTGATTCCCTTTAGGGGCCAAATGTGAAGATTTCTTGACATATCGTCCCCTGTACCTTAGACAGAGGATCTTCCCTGATCAGAACCACTCATGGCAAGCCGTCAAGGAGAGACATTAGATTTAAAAAGCATACTCTGGTCGGCCATTGAGGTGCTATCAACAAAAGGCGAGACCCTTGTTGACAGACCCTGGCCAGGACTCCCAGGAGCAATCCGCAGAAATGCATAAAGACACAGTCTTGGCCATGTATGGGCTATGGCGTTCACACATTTAGAGGAGTTAAAAGAATCATAGAGAAGTAGAGGGGACATTGTGTCACAGGTCCAAGAAGTCTGGACTTGTCCAAGATGTGCAGGGAAGTGCCAACATGACCCGCTGCTTGAAATGCCTTCCCCACCAGTGAGGATGTTACTGTACATGGGGAGCGAATCATCATATGACCATGTGCCCCTGCACCCACTATAGTGGAATACATCGACATAGAAGGCACAAAGAAACTCAATAAACTACTCTGGCCACCAGATAAAAATCTGTCTTCTAGTTTTAAGCGCTTGGGGTCCTCTTGCCCCTGTGGCCAGTCTAGTTGTAATCTGGCCACTGTGAGTGTCCCAATTTAAGTAACTCTCTTTGTGCTTTATCATTGCAGGAGGAGTTGGCATTTTCAACCCCCATCTTTGTTGAAGCAAGAGATGAGGTGTCCTCTGCCCAATCCAAAGAAACGTCAGGACATGCCTTCGAAGCGGGAGCGAGGATCTGTTGTTCTGGTAAGAGAGCAAGAGAAAAGAGCCCAACTCCCACTGCTCAGCCAGATCAACCTGTGAGCCCCACAATGTGAGCAGGGAGCACTTTAATTGTTTAGCGCCAACCCTAATAAAACACACCTGAACCAACTAATCAAGGTCTTTGGGGCAGCTAGAAACATTAAGGCAGGTGTGTAGAAAAAGGCTGAAGCTAAACTTTGCAGATCTGTGGAGCATGGATTGGAGACCCCTGCTTTAGGTATTTGCTAGATTCAACTAAAATGTTATTATGCCTCAGTACTATGCCTCAGAACTTTACTGACAGATACTACTTTACTGACCTGATAGATCCTTGATAATACAATATACTGACCTGTAAAATATTTTCCCTGACAATATTTCAGCACATTTTGTGTGTTCCCCATAGCATAAAATCCAGGATAGAGCATTTCATTTCTTTCTAAGGAACCAGATTACAAATGTAAACTAAGATGTTATGCTAGTACACAAAAAAAAATGTCAAAATGCTATGCTAACGAAATACGGACTAAGAGGTGAGTGAAAGGTAACAGATTTTATTGACAAGCAGAGTCAAGGATGGTGACAACACAGGTAGGAGAACGCTTTCTTTGCGAGTTAGGTGGAACAGGACGGCTTGTAATGGCGGCTGTCTCTCTTTACAGGTAATCAGCAGCACGACAAGGAGAGAGGGACCATGGACCTCCAGGACACAGAGAGAAGGACACCTGGACTGAGCAGGGAGGAATAGGAGACAAATGATAAGTAAGCAGGTAAGTAATACAGCAGATAGCGATCTCGGAGTGGAGTCCATATACTCAGTAGAGTGAGCATGTGTTATTGAGACCAGACCATGACTGAAACAAAAGAGAGTGTATTTAAAGGTGCGGTGATGACTGGTGGAAATGGGAAACAGGTGTGTGTGATTAGAACTCAGGTGAGGAGGTGCGTTGTGTGTAATATATAATATATATATATATATATATACAGTATATATAATTATTTTTTTATTTATTTTTTTTGAATGGGCCATCTATGCCCCAGTACTGCTAAAAGTCTAGAAACTAAAAGATTATGAACAACTAATAAATGTAAGCTTGGTAAACAGGTAGTTCTATCTATTAGTTAAATTTAAAGAATGTTCAATATAAAAGTTGTAAGGACCACCCATCTGCCCAACGACGGAATCCAATGGCATGGGTGAAGGCATCTCATGTGTTGTCTTTTCTTGGCATTTTAATGAAATTGAGCTTGTTGGTCATTTTAATTGACTCCAATTTAGATTAATAATGGTTAATTGCTGACCATAATTTGGTGCATGAATTATTTTGGAATTCTCATACTTCTCGTTATTCTTTCATTAGAGACCTCCTGCTTTCTCATAATTTATTAATAAGACACAGCTACATACAACTTCCATTGTCAGGTGATATACAAAATCTGAAGGTGCTGTTACATTTCTATCTTTTTTGGGTAGACATTCTCCACTCTCACTTATTTTGAGGCTTCTCCAGTCTAACTTAAGCAGAGGCATTTTTCATTCCAATATAAGATGAGGTTTCTCTATTCTAACTCATGCTGAATTTTCTTCAGTCTAACTTAAGATGAGGCATTCTCCATTCAAGCATAATTCTTTAGTTTGATTATATCCTGCACACATATTTGCGATGGTATGCAGTATAATTTTACAAGGCAGGTACACTTAAATCAATCAATTAAAATCAATACAGATCATAGCTCAATTAAAAAGCTAAGCATATAAAGCATAAAAACAGAGATACACACACCCAGTGTGTGGGAAGTTCTGACTGCAGATGCTTCCTTGGTATTAGGGACACACATCCATTGTGTGGAAGTTCTGGTTGCAGAAAGTTTCCTTGAGGCTTTTGCTCAGACACCTTATTTACACAGATAAGACAAAGAGTCATAAATTCTATGGTGAGTTTAGGGTTTGGTTGGTCAGTTTCTTATTGCCTGAGGGCCCCTGCTGAGATAGGGTGGGGCACACCCATAACAAAAGTGTGGATTATCTCCTACATTTTTAGGACCTTAGAATAATAATAGAATAGTAATAGAAGAATAGTAATAGAAGTTAGACCTTTTTACCCATCACACCATAACCTTTAAAATGATACCAAACATGAAATTAGAAACTCAATGATATCACACTGTACATTGCACATATATATTCAGTGAGCTCCATTGATCTGAACCCAGAGGGAGGGAGAGAGTAAGAGGGAAGGGGGGGAGGCAGAGGTGAAATCCATGTATCAATGCCACATGGAGGGAGGCAAGAAACCATATTCTGGGAACAAACATCAAATGGTATTTTGTTGTTTTATGGTATGTTCTCTCAAAAAAAAAAACAGCACTGATCAGTAGACCAGCTGCCTTACAAAGTAACATGTTACATTATGGAAACATTAACAGAAATGCTCTTTATTGCCATAACTTAGGGCTAAGAGCATTTTTTCTTACTATCCCTTACACACGCACAAACACAAAACATGACATTAATACATAAATATTACAGATGCTGTCATCCATGCACCAATAAATAATACATTTGGTCAAAAGAATTTGAATAAACCCTTTGAGACATGGGGGCACTTGCATAAAGAGAGAAGCATTATGGATGTAGATAGCCTGAAGGTTCTTGGCAGCATTTCTCAAAATTTACAGAAGTGAGCATTTATCAAAATGGATCAAATCTATATATGCCTGACTGTTGCAATAACGTGAATCATTCTGGTATAAGATGGTGGTCTAAAGAGAGATCAGAATCATGTAATTGGGCCAGTCTGCTTTATACAGATGCAAACAGACACTAAAATAGAGATGTCCAGACAAACACTGCATTTAAGACATGGGATTACTACAGCGAAAACAATAATAGCCTCGTTCATCAAATACAGTCACCAGACAGGACACGCCCTTCCTCAAAGCCATAAGGACAGGACATCATAATATTAGTTCCAAAACTAAAATGGAACTGATGTACTTTATATTGTCTACATAGGCAGCTGTCTTGTAAGGAAGCATACTAACTGAAATAGAGTCTCATAACCTTGTGACAAGCAATATGTCTGTCCACACTGAATGTAATAATGCGAGATGTAATTCTATCCTGCCTACCTGGTAACCGCATAGGAAATGTTGCTATAAAAGGACCTGAGTTCTTATGAATATTGTGTGAACTCCTATGCTGTCTTCTGAATAATTAGTGTCACCTAGAATTTATTATTCTCAAATAGCCAAAACTAGATATTCAGTAAGACAAAACAATCAACTGCATGGCGAGTCAAATGATCACTGATTATTTAAAAATAAAAGTATTAAAGGGTAAAGAGAAAAAAGTTCAGATGTCCACACAATACAGTTGCTCAAACCTATACAGTGTTTATAATAAACTTAAATGAAACACAATTTACAGTACATAAGCGTGGGCCTAGTTAAATACACTCACTCATGCTCCCCACCCATTCGGTGCAGGCCTGAATGATGCTAGGGTTCATAGTGGCCAAGAACTTGCAACTTTTCACACTCCTCCAGTCACATGTTTTGGCACACAGCTTTAACCGCTGACATTGGAATCTCAGCACAACAACGTAAAAAAAAATGTACACTGTACCATATTAACGTTTGTATTGAATGAAATATATCTATAATCAACATTATAAATCACAATTTATACCTCGTCCTATATATTATGTATTTATATATGAGGATATATAAATGCACAATATATTTTTATGCACCTCACTTGTGATAAGTGATAAGCTTGCCTCAGCAACATTACTGATTAATCAATGGCAAAAATCAAAACAAGTAAACCATTTTTAAATAATACAGATTTCAGAGGCAAATAAAAGGGGTCTTCTATTTTCTCATATGCCAATATTGGAGTTGTTAAAATAATATGTTGTGTTACCATAGTTTGAATGAATTAATTTGAGGCATTTATTTGTCAGTAGGATGTTATGAACAGTCATTCTCAGAATTCAAACTCAGAAGTGCTGAACATAAAGGACAGAATGTCCTTATCTGTCAAGCAAATCAATACAAAAAAAAACAAGTGACAAACTATTGTATTATACTAATTGTATTAGCATTAACTGTATTAAAAATGTATTCTTAAGAGACAACTTATAAAGAATTTTAACTTCGCTAATGTAGGTTGACATTTGAATGAGAAATGATTCTGGTGTAGCTAGTCTTGTTTAAGCTACCTGCTGTTTATTGGCAATACATATCAAAGAAATCAACTTTAAATGTAACATCCTATTACTGTCAGGCATCAACAGTAGACAGAGATACATAACATTCTGTACAGAAATGCAATGCATGTCATTCTGCTTAATCTTTCTTTTGTCCATCTATCCATCCACCTGACTTTCTTGGGAAAAGAAAGTTGAGGCAAGGAAGGTGTTAGCAAGGGGTGAAAATAAAGAAAATCAAGTGAAGGAGATCTCTGGAGCTGCACAGGTAGTTTGGCAGGTAGTCTGCACTCAATAGTTTGGCACTTACAGGTAGAGCAGCAAACAACAGGCACAACTATAAAATGCTATAATAATATATAATATATAAAGAAGCACTGTATAGTAATACAATAGTGTTAAAGTTTTAGGTAAGCAAATGATCAGGGCATGATGCATGATGGCTGGTGTAGTTATGCATGATGTGTATATGCACAATGTCTATGTACTCATATGTCAAACAGATTTTTTATCAGTGTGCTGTGTCTCACTTGTCTCACTCTATGTTTTGAAAAGCTATTGGATTTATTAAACAGTTCAGCATTTGACACAAAATATAATTTTAAACTAATATGCATCTGGGGATGGAATTCATTATCATGATCTGCTTTCTGACTGTGCCTCTGTGTGGCCTTTTTAGTGTAAAGCCAGTAAAATAGTGTATTAACAACTCTCAAGTGCTTTATGACTGCTGAAGGTGAAATGCAACAGTTGTGTTTGGTGGTCACAAATAGGCATGGTATGCTACAAGATTCCAGCAACAAACAATTTGTTGCTTCACACTGAACATGAAAATGCTGGGCAACCCAACCCTATGATTCATAACAGTATGTGGATGAACTCTCTGATTGCGTGCTTTTTCACACTTGCCTTGCATTTCACAGCTAAGAGCAAAAAACTAAGAACACAAACTGCACCTTGTATTTTCTTGACATCCATTTTGCTTTACTAGACAATGTTTTGAGCTAAAAACAGTTTTTCAAAACAGATTGCTTGAGAAAATCAACTGACTACAATCTGGAGTACCAATCTGACTCCAATTTTATATAAAATTTAGGTTAGTTGTTCCAAATTATCTGTTGATCATAGTTTAGCATTTGATTTATAAATTCTCATACTCTTAGTTATTTTTTCATTAGGGACCCAACATTGCATGTCTCGCGCTCTACCTATATACACGGATCACGGACACAAAACTGTCAGTCTGATCTTAGTCAGAGGTTGCTGGGTAAACTAATATTGTTAAATCTGGCCGCTACATGCTTGATCTAAATTAATAATAATGATCTTAGCCAAGATCATGCAACTTGCTAAGTCAGGTGATAGACAGAAACCTGGAGATCTTGGTTGATGTGCTCCATACTCCATTCAAACTACAAGTCCCCAGTATGATCTTATCCTGACACATATTTTGCTGTAACAATCGGACTCCTACTAATCTACCAGTAATAACAATTTGTAAAGAACTTAAATATATCAATATATACATTAATATATATAGAACAAATATATCAATGGAAATCAATGCCAGGCAGGTTAAAACAGCAGTTACCAGAAATAAAAAAATATGAATTCGAATTCAGAATAAATGATCAACAGAATTTAAAAGTATAAATAAAAGACACAGAGTATAAATCATACCTGGCAAATGAGACACACAAAGTTCTGGGTGGAAAGTTCTGAATACAAAATCCTTCCTTGACATTAGGAACACACAGCCATTGTGTGGGAAGTTCGGTTACAAAAGGCCTCCCTGAGACTTTTGCCCTGCCACCTTATATACACAGATGAGACAAACAGCCATAAATCCTATGGGCAGTTTAGGGTTTAGTTGGTCAGTTTCAAGTGACCTAAAGGGCCCCTGCTGAGATAGGAATAATATATTCTATCCCATAGTCATAGGAATTAGACCTTTTCGGGGATGGGTTACCATATCTGACAAAAACATGTCACTTTCTTTCACTTTCAGTAAATGTCCAGTAACTTGAACCTAGAGAAAGGTAGGAAGAGGGGGAAGAAAGGAAATTGGAAATGGATAAAACTGAGGTCATATCCTATGTTTCTACACCAGAGAAGTTTTACTGTTTTATGATACGTTCCTGCAAATGGAGCCAGTGTTTATCTCTAGACCAACTGCCTTACAATATTAATTACCATGCAAACTGGTTTGGGAATTGTTGACTAAAGTCATTCAACATACTTAATTTGAAAGCACATCAATGTAATTAATGGGACCACATTCAGGAAAAAAAGAGAATTTGCAGATAATTGTTATTGTTAGGATCCCATTAAAAGTTGTTTCTCCTTTCGTTATTCCTAAAGAAAAACTGTCAATGACATAGTGAGAAAGCCACTGTGCCATGTCATTTGTTGACAC